>VWZO01001612.1:0-62193 GCA_013396975.1 Bucco capensis | reverse complement strand
GGAACTAATTTGAGCAATGGGCAGTACAGGGCTCCTCTGACTTAGGAAGAGATCTGAAGAAGGGTTTGTATCCAATATGGAAAAATACTAATTAAACTCAGGACAGAAGTCAGGAAATTCTTTAGAGCTGGTGTTCTGCATGGGTTTCCATGGCAGAAACTACAGGAACTTGAAGCCTTGAAGAAGAAAATGAGAGTGAACATTGTTTCAGCTCAGCTGAGACATACTCCAGGAAACCTTCAATATGCACGTATGCAGCAAGGGCGTCAGCTGCCTAAATCCTGCAGTTGGGATGACCATTTAAGCCTGTGAATTTGTCACAATTGGAAGTGTATCTCCGCAGAAATAACCATCAGCCCCTACTCTTAAGAGCAGAAAAGCACCTTAGGGTGTGTACTGCCTGGCTTCTGGCATGCTCTCAGAGGGCTGAAACCACCTGGACTTTGGTCTTGTGTCTTGCAACAGTCACAGTTTGGTAACACACAGCTTCACCAGACTCACCATCTAATTACAGCAACACTTTGCAGCCAAAAACAGACTTAAGAAGATCTGAATTAACACATGAATCAAACACATTTTGTCTGCTGAGCCCCTCGTGAACCTCTGCAGCCACAGGGCCACAGCAAATATGTCCCATTGAATTTAATCCAAAATATTTCAATGCCTTAGTATCTGCCTTGCTAACAAACCTATTGTATGCAACCTGGAACCAACACACAGTCTGTTTCTCTTTGCATTTTGTTTTCAAACAGAACACCTAGAGACAACCTAGGTCAGTTCCCTGAGAATGTAAAGTTGAAGACTGCTGCCTGAAACAAATCTTTTCTGAGATCTCATAAAATCTTTGTAAATGTGACAATCAAGCGCTCAAAAAAATTCACCTGGCAACAGCTGCATTGAAACAAAGTTACTGCAGCAACAAGTAACGTCACAGTGTTAATAATTGACACAGGAAGAATGAAAAGGTGAGCAAGGGATAAAGAGGACAAAGGAAAGATTTCAGTATAAACTTCTGCTGGTAAGTAATCAATCAAAATTAAGATTGAAAGAGTCAGTATGAATGTTATACTGAAAACTGAAATGAGTTTGGTATCTTAGACTGCTGAATGGAGCTTGTTAACTCCATTTTCTGCAGCCTGATTTGCAAAATTTGACAAACAAATCCCCTGCTGATTTGAATCTACTTTCAGGCAATTCCCCCAAGAAACGAAACCAAGCGCAGGAACAGTGGCTTCTAGTGTTTGCTGTATGCAGGAAAAACACTGTGCGATTCCTGGTTCTGCAGGTTAAGTCAGGAATTAGCAATGCAGTGGTAATGAGTGAGTTTCTTGATTTACATAATCTAACAAAAGGCCACTCCCCTTGGAGGGAGGAACTACATCCTAGAGACACTGTTTAGAAGAAGCTGCTTCAGATGACTAAATTATCAACAGCCTGGGGTGAAATGGACTGCTTTCTTAATATTCATCACTACTACTGCCAGAGGTCAAAGCAGCAGGAAAAACTTTTGAGAATACAAGTTAAAGTAATATATTAAGAAATCAAGTTATGCTTCCTCAAATCACATGTTTTTTCTGTATTCCATTCTAGGATCAACTTCTTATTTCTATATTAAAAACTATAAATTATCACTGTTTCATTTATACCAATATTGCTTTGCCCTTTGCCCAGAATCCTGGCAGCTGGTAAAATGTGTTTTCTACAAAAGACACTCCCTAAATTTAATCTAAGTATCAGAGTTAAATTAAATGAGTAACTATACACTAAAATCAAATAGACCAAAAGAGTCTGCTCACAAAATTAAGGGCTTTGTATGTTCATCTGCAAAAGATATTGGGTTTTGGCTGTAGTCAGTTAGTATTCAGTCTTGGTTCATGTTTTGTGAAGATACACTGAAGTCCCACCATTTCTCAAAGATGGAAATCCAGCTGTGTTGCACCACTTGGGGGGAACTGAAGTACAACTCAATACCAGCTTTCAGGGATATATCAACAGCAGCTGAATCGAGATGCCATCAATAGGCCATGTTTTTTTCAAAATATCAAATAAAAATCTAGCAGAGAGTTAGTGATAACTTCTGAAATATAAACAATTAAAGATGAACTGTAACCGTCAAAATTATGCCATAGGAGTATGTACAGTTCCATGGACTTAATTACATAGGGCCCAATGCTGCTCCAGTTGAAGTCAATAGAAGTCATCACATTAAGTTCATTAAGGGTGAAGGGTTTCTTTCTGGTCTACTCACTAACAAGTCATTGTTGGCAAGAATTAATGAACTTCTTATTTCCAACTAAGATTAATTAATTTTTCAGGCTGCAAGAAAATGATACTTCCACAGTCAAAGAAGCACTATTTAATACTCAGACTGTCTGCTGAGGCTTCACAGTGTGACACGAATTTAAAATACAACATATTATAAAACTTAATTTCTTTTTAATTTCCTGCACTGAGGTATTCTGAAAAATTCTGAGAAAGTATCCAGCATCTAGGTATATATAATTTTCCACCAAAAGTCATACTTTTTACTTTAATCAGACTGCAGTTGAATTGCCAGTTTCTCTGAAAATGAGCCCTTTTATAGAAAACAAAATTTCTATCTCTCCCAGAACAAACTGCTAAGGCTCAGAGTCCATTATCAGCCATGGTTTCTCAACTCTAGGTAACCATTCTTTTGACTGAGTTACTAGCCAACACCTTTGCTCATCCTTACTCTTTTTTTTTTTTTTTTTTTTACAAACAAATTATTTTCAAGGCTGTTTTTTTTTTTTTTTTTAACTCTCCTCATCTTTTGGAGAAATATGGTCAGGAATAATAGCTTTAGTAGCAATAACTGGTTAGGAAATTGCTTTAGTAGCTACAAACATCATCATCATTATCATAATTTAGCATTGAGGTTGAACTATTTGTTACTACAAACACTGAAACTAATGCTATTATCTACAATAAACCTCACAGCTCAGTAAAAAAAAAATTAAGTAAATCTACTTAATGTATATTTATTTAAATATACTTAATATAATAAAGTATATTTGATAATAAATGTATCTTGGTAGTTCATTATTCACTGAACCAAATTATTGTAAAAAAATTTCCAAAAGTTTGTAAAAATTACAATAATTTAACAATTCATAATCTCTCCTACAGCATAATTGTAACATACATATTTTGCAGCAGTTATTATTCCACAGGATGAAACAAGTAATATTACTAAGGAACAAAGATTAAATCAAGAATATGGACTAGAAAAATCTCCTATGCTAAGATGTATTTTATGAATTTAATTTTATGAAGAATGTTTTGTTAAGAAGGAAAGTAGTGGCTTTACAATTAATATTTTTACATACATGAAAGGAAGCAACAATGCTAGGGGACCTGCCTCAAGGTTAGCCTAATCTCCTAAACGTGTCTCTTAAAAAAGTAACTGATTAAGGAAAAAATAAACATACCACTGGATTTCCAAGGGACACATCTTTACTCTGTTTCATTATAAACAAAGAAGGACAAAAGTCAGGCAACCTCTCACTGTTCAATGCATTATCAGGTTTTTGACAGAAGCCCATTAAACACGCCATGCCTTGAAGTACTCTGCTCATTTGAAGTGGAAGGAGCCACTCTTTACCAACCAGAGTCATCTCTGTATCATTGCTATACAAACAACACATTATAACAGAGATGATCTAGGGGACAGAAATACTAGCTCTCATCAGTGACAAACAATGCAGAAATGCAACTTTAACACATCTAAGGCTTGATTTAAGATTTATTTTGAAGTATGTAAGTAGAGGAGAAACATACCGTTTTGTACAGCTACGTGTTAACACTGCATATATATGTATATATATATATGAGTGCATGGGGCTGCACACACCTAAGCCTATCTATGAATATACCTTTCCACACAGACCTATGTATGTAATTATACAAACAAATACTATACACAAAGAAATGATGCCATTTATATCCTCTGCCTTCAGTCACATAAAGTTTAAGTGAATCAGGCACTTCCAAAGAATATTTCAGCTATTGTCTGCATTTATCTTTACGTAAGAAGAACTGCCTTGTAGTGACATGTTCCCCTCTTCCTATTGACTATATATGGAGCCCTGACAAGTGGCAGCTAAAGCTGGGTGAGTGAACCGCCTCCTTAGCAGGATATTAATAAGGTCATGAAGTCAAGTACAGAGATACTAGGAAATGCCAGAGGTAAGGTTACTAGTACACATGCATTGCAATGCTACTTCTAACTGTATAATCTTTTTTTTTTTTTGCCAGGCTTCTTTTTAACTGTTGCATGGGGTGGACCTGTACCTAGGCATGACTTGTCCCTGCCCTGTGAAAGAGCCTGTTACCTGTTTATTCCTGTTTCTTTTGTTGCAGCCATTGGAATGGGACTGCAGTAAGAGAGCAAATATACTTCATATTTAGTGGAGCTGAATGATGTTCAGCAGTTGTGGAATCTATCTGTCCTTTGGTCAAGGCACCTTAGCATGAATTAACTGAACGTTTTCAGAGAGATTCATGGTGTGTTACCCATTTTCTGACTGTGCAAGATAAATCCCTCATGTCTAATCTGCAGAAGCACCATGTACTCACAGCTGCATCTGAAGTCAATGAGAGACAGAACATAAATGCTATATAATGCCTTCACATCAGACCTCAGATAAAATTACTGAAGGCTTCAATTGCACTAAAAACAGTTAAGAGGAAAATTAAAATGTAAGTGGCTATCCAGTTATCACAAGTGAGAAAGTGTATTTCCAGCATTTTCTTTTTCACGACTGAAAAGAAGCAGATTTTGATCCGTGAAGCCACACATCAGTGAAATAAGGGACTGTATGAACAGGACAGCCTACACCACACAAGTAGGAGGCTAATCTTCTCAGTTGGAAACTAGCTGGAGTAGCCAGGATATTAAATCAGCAACACAAGGGGAGGTTATTTGGAAGGCAAATGAGGTACATGCTCAAATTCAGCACCTAACGAGCAAGTTGAACCAACGTGGTAAAGAATATAATGAAAAGAATCTCTTCAATTGTTTATGTACTGATGCTAGGAATATGGGTAAGCAGCTAGAGGAACTCTCATTGATGGGAATAAATTTTATATAACCAGCATTACTCAGCTCTGGTGGACAACTGGCATTTTAAAATCTCTGATTAACAGAAGGATAAGAGAGGCAGTAAGGGAACGGGATACCTCAACCCTCCCCCACTCCATCTCACCCATGCCATTATTCTTTTAGAGTGATCACTAACACAGGACCACAGCTCTTGAATATGTAGAGGTCAATATGCTAACTAACTTTTTAAGAAAGTCTCGCTGGTCAGCAAATTAACTAGGGTACAGGACAAGGGCTTTTTTTTTCAGCATATATCTACAATTTTTTGAAAGGAAAATGATAAAATGATGCTATGGGGAGACTTTAGAATACATATTCTGGGAGTCTTGTGTGGACAATTATAAACTAGTATTACACATTTTCAAAACACATTACTTATGAGTATGAGGTAAAAGATCTCACTGTAACACAAGACATGTTAATCATTATACTGAGTATTGATGAATATTTAGCAATAAGTGATAAAATGATTAAATTCCACAATGATAACCAAAATCCTTACATGTACAGAAACTCTCAAATAAATATACAAAGTACTTCAACACCACGATAAAAAAGAATAGAAGAACATGATAGAAAACTGGGGATTCCTTTGAGAGTGGCTAATTAAAAAAACTCTGAACTCACAACCAATTGAAAGCAAAACTCCTTTTTCACACAGAAAGTAGATACAGCAAATGTATGATTAAAAGTCACAAAACTGCAGAGAAATAAAGTGCAAATACATCCTAAAAGGTAGATGTTCTGAAGCGATGCAAATTGATAAGAGTAGCAAAAGGCATCAAGGAAAAATGCATCACTGGCAAGACTACAGGTAATAAGGACTTCTTATTATGAGAGGAACAGTGAATGTGTAAGCCCATTCAAAGTTTGGAACACCTTATACCATAAATTGTAGTGCAAAAAACCTCCAAAAGCCTTCAGTATATAAGGTGGTCTGTCTTTGGAAAAACCAGTATGATATAGTTACAGTTTATGTAGAATTAATAAGCACTTTTCAGTTTATTGGAAAGCAAGGAGAGAAAAGTTTTACATTTACAGATTTAGAAAATTTTCACTTTAGGGTTGCAGGGTTGTTAGAGAAGATACCTGTTAATCAATCTTAAAATACTAGGACATATCCAAAGACTGGAAGACAACTACTTAAGTGTCAATACTAAAAAAAATAGTGACTAGTGACATTAAAACTGGGCCAAATAAGTGAAAATACTGGGTTTAATTAATATAGATTGTAATCAAAGAATGTAATCACTCCCAGTCAACATACTTTTATGTAAAATAGGTCTTACCAAACAAACCTGATTTATTTTTTTTATAAGATTAGAAGTGGATGATGTACAGAGATTTGTTATGGTTTGATTTGTCAGACGTAACAGACTGATAAAAAAACAACCAACAACCAAAATCCACTATGTATCATTAGGAAGAAACTTCCTAAGTGGGTTCAGAATGGGCTGACAAAAAATACAAAGCCTCATGTTCCAAGATGCAATTGTCATGGAAGAATACTAGAAAAGTTGCACAGGTATCAGTATTAGGCATACTCTTACCCAACATATCCTTCAATTACTCAGAACCAGGTAGACATAGCTAGTAATATTCACAAACAAAGAAAATAAGTAAACAATGTTGGTGAAACAATGTCCTGGGCCACTTGGTAGCTAGGTATATTCAAATCAAGTGTATTTTAATAAAACCAAATGCAAAACACAGTCTAAGAATAGTGAACACAGGCTACACTTACAGAAAAGGTAACTATATTCTGAAAAGCACTGACTCCCACAAAGATCTGGAACTTCAATACAAGGTGACAGTATAATGCTATGGAAAAACTGAGAAAATGCAATCTTTTGGTGCGTACACAGTAAAATAGTAAATACTGCCATGAAGCAATTAAGGTGATTTTACTTCATGTATGACACTGAGAAAGACATAAAAATCCATATGCATCTTTGCCCACAATCTAAAAGAAAAGGATATTAAAACCCCAGAGAAAATGCAAAAAAGAGCCATACCAGTAACACAAACACTAGAGAAAAAGGTATGCAGTGGAAAAGCTTATTCTGTTCAAATTATTAAAAACCCTGAGAATATGCCTACTCAGTAAAGATCTACAGAGATGCATGTGCTAATTCTCAACAAGGTAAATGAAGTACCAGGAACAGAATAGTTTTGTGTTGCTACTGATTCTCATTGTTCCTCAATAAATGAAGAGAAAATATGGGATATGAAAGATTATTTATAATCGTGTTGTGTAAGGGTAACTGGAATCACTGGAACAAACTCTCAAAGGGAAATGGTGGTATCTCCATCTCTTGGAATTTTTACATCAGACCTAGATACCTTTCTGGAAAGCAGGTTTAAACAAACAAATTTCTGGGCTCAATACAGGGACAACTGGGGAAATCAATGATCTGTGATATTCAGAAGACCAACTAAATTAACTAAATTACATAAAATTTTTTTTTGTCTTGGCCTTAAATGCTTGCAATTTATGAATGATAAATAGTCTGAAAAGGTAATGTCTTGTATATCTCAAACAGTCATTCAAAATTTGTGCCTGCTTTTGACCTTAATTTCTTCATAGATTGGTTTCCCTGTGAAGCCTAAATAAAACACGCCTGCAAGAATACTTTAAATCATTGAAATCAAAGGTTTATTAAACCTTTGGTTCTTATAACATTGAATACTACAGAAAATCCCCATGATGGTTACTCAAAATTCTGTTTTCAGGGAAAGGTTTGAACAGTATCCAGTAAACAAGGGATTGCACACATAATGAACAAAGAAGATAAAAAAAGAAAAAATATTGATTGGCTGTTCTCTGGATACTGTGTGGAGCAGGAATGCTGTGAAATAAAGCACACATGATCCTGTAATGAAAAATGCTAACATACTCTTTCAGGGGAAAGGGGAGTAAATGAAGATGCTTGCTTCAGAAATACCAGAACTGAGGTTAACTCTTGATTAACTGGCTATTGCAGTGTAGCTTTTTGCATGCATAGAAAATAGCACTGTACAATTGTGCACATACACAACACTCATGATTATTGTCTAAATAACCTGCCTTCCTGAAAGGACAAATGTTCTAATGAACAACTTGGCTGAAAAAGCAAGGCCATTTGCTTGCCCTATCACGCTCTCCTTAAATCCCCTGCAATTTGTCAACTTTGAATGCAACACTTCTCCAGGGGCTACCAATGAGCTTTTCACATCTTGCTCATGTCATCCATTTTCCGCTTGATTAGTGGGGACCTGAAGTAATCTTTCTGCTTCACAGAACAACTAAAGCTAACATACATAAAATACCAGTATCTTAGGTACAGCTCTTAGCATAGGACAAAGGTCTTTGGGGATGTTCAGGCTCTTGTTGGCCCAATGAAGTGGCTGATATAGATGAGGAAGAAAAACATCCAGCCTGAAAAGAGGCAGGATAAGTTAGGAAAGAAATGAGGGAAGACAAAAGAAAACATTTTTGAGAACAGGGAATAGAAGAAAGCTACATAATGTTGAAGGTATGGTGTAAGATGTGAGAAGATAGAAGTAATAACTTGCATGGAAACATGGAAGAGAAGAATGAAAAGCTCAATGTATTTTTCAGAGGTAGGTCAAAAGACGGAAAGAGCAGAACATAACATGAGAATAAAAATATTTTTTCACATCCCATTTTCTTTTATGTGACAAAATTTTGTGATTTTTTTTATATTTAGTTTTTCTGACCTTTGTGTTTTGAAGTACTTGCATAAACAACATGCATCTAAAAAGGTTTTAATATTTAAATATTAAACAGATTATTATTCTGAAGAGAAAAAAATTTATTCTTATATGAAAATAAAGACTCCTCTTTTACTTTGTTAAAAAATATAATTTCTTTAAATTTTTTTTTCAAGTCAGTAATGCCACTGAATGAATATCTGACCACAAAAGTGTGAGTTTAAAACTATGAGAGGTGTTTTGGTGCCAGTATCTCCTCAACATCAACTTAATTCAAGTACCATCTCTTAATTTTCATTACTCCTCCCCAAACTGTCAGAGATTAGTTGGTGTTCATGCTATTAAAAACTAATGAAAGGCATAGACCTTAATTTGATAAGTTAAAACCCCTTCAAGGCTTAATGTCATCACTTTACATGTTGCATAAAAAGAGCAATAGAGAAATGAATGAAGCTCTTTGGCACAGCTGTACTATTCTTGATATACTTAAAATTTGCAGTTATTCTACTAGATGTAGTATTTTCATATACTGAAGAAGAAAAAAAAGTTCACATTGACATTAACATGTTTGTAATTCCTTGTGTAAAAGGATCTCTTCAAAACACAGTATGAAATTCAAGTATGTTGTCTGTACCAGCAATGCTAATGAAGCCCTGTTTGATACTGATCTTCACCCTCTCTCACTTTCCTTGCAGCACCTTTCCTCATAACAACAACATCATATTACTTCCAGTATTCTCATAAAACTAATGGTTTTTACCTACATCCTTCATAGCTTTCACTACGATACCTCCAGCTAACTCTCCTCAATTTTTTTGGTCCATCATTTGTACAGTAGCGATATCCTGTTGCACAGTTATCTCCTGCTAAAGAGTAGTGGCTACTGATACAGTTCTCCTCAACTTTATCTTGAGTGGGACACCAGGAGTTTCATGAAAACTGGCAATTGAGTAGAAGAGAAAAGCCTTGCTAGGGATCCAACCATTATTTCTTCTGTCATTTGGCTGGAAGTAGCTAAAAAATCATAAAGTGAAAGAAAGACTGCATAATTCTATATCCCTTGCTTTCTTAGGGAAATAAGACTAAACACTCTGCTTGCTAGATACTTCATAGAAAATCCTTTCTCTTTTTTTTCCACATTAAAATTAAAGTACATTCTGATGCAGTGTTCTCTTTAGAAATCATTTCTATCCAGAAGAGACTGTGATCTAAAGACCACAGAGGGCTTTCAGTCACATTGGTACACAGGAAAAGAACAGAACAATGAAGGTCATCCAGAAGATGAAGATGAGCCTCATATTTGTAAACTCAGAAATTTTTAAACAGTTGTTTCCCATGGACTGTGCATACAATTGCTGCAAAAAGGCATAAATGTGAAGCAAGTGTGAATTTCCCCACCTCTTCATTCTTGTTGAGAGCCTTTGAAAAGTGAGAAGGGCAGATGGATTTTTGAATTTTTACAGTGAGTGGAAGACCTATAGCTTCTATTAAGTGTATATGCCAGTAAGACTTTGCAGGTAGCAACTTCCCTGAAAGGATCAGAGATAGCAGTTGATGTATCAGGTGGTTAAGAATGTAACTTTCCCAAATCAAATAAGTGAATGAAGAAACTGCATCATGTTTACATCCACCATATGATGTTTACAAATAAGAACTGCTTTGCAAATCTCTGATATTGACATATTTTCAAAACAAGTCAAGTAAACTGTTGGGCTTCCCTATGACTGCATCTTGAATAAGAACAGATGAGACAATTTGTACACTCTTCTAAGGATGTTATATCCCCTGGAAACACAGTAAGAGGTGGTGCTGAGGCTTACAAAGAAGTGTCTTATCTTTAAGATGTCTCTTTACCCCTGGATCAGAAAGGTATAAAGAGACTAAAAGCAAGATGGTACAAGTAATCCTGCCAGCACACAAGCACTGACTAAATTGAAGCAAGGGAAGCCATAATATTTAAGATGTAGCAAAAAATGGAAGATCTGTGGTATCAAATGCACTGTTGGGTAGGACAAAATGAAAAGAAAAAGCGGCAGAGATTGTAGCTTCTTTATTTGTCCCTTTTGGGATGTATTTTCTTAAGACAGAAGAGCTCTGTCAACATTAATGTGCTTCCAGCATGGGAAGAGGAAAAGTACAAAGTTTGGTAAATTTAACAGAGACCCCAAAATCCAGCTTTGAAAACTCAGTACAAATGGCCACATAAGCTCTTCTTGAGAGTCTATTTGAAAGTATTTGCAGGTGAGATGCTAGGTATCATGTGTTTGATTCACTACCACCCTAACACTGCTACATGAGAGACAATCTATGCCTGGTCAGAACAACCACATGAACAACTGTATCCATTTGTGTGCATATCTCTAACAGGACAGTTGTTCAACAGCTCAAATAACTATGCTTTTTCCCAGATGGCTGATGTTGTTTTGAATAGGTAAAGACTCAGTGGTATTTCACAGATATATTAATGCTAAAAATCCCCATGTGAACAGCTAGCATGACTTACTAGATGATCACAAGCAAAAATTGAACACATGCATTTCATAGAAGCAATCCTATTTTCAAGGTCACTCAAGTTTTAACTGCTAGGAAACTGTCATCTTTCATTTTGCTCTTATATAATCATCAGTTTTTAAAGGGAGCAGGGATTAATTTTAACAGAGGTCAAAAAGTTAACAGACTTTCAGATTTTTAGAGGTGCTGAGGCAGCTCAAGACAAGTACTTATTTTGCGATTCAAAATACTGTGTGTTAGATACCTAAAAACAATTAAAGTTCTTGAGAGGTAGGCATCCAAACAACTTAGACATATTTTGAATATTAGCTCCCTATTTACCTCTTTCTTATCAAGATCTCAGCGTTGCCTTCACAAAACCAGTTACATTCACAAAGCTTTTTCTTCCACTTTCATATGTTGATGTTACCGAGTTTGCGTTTAAGACACATCTACACCTGGTAATTTAATAAATGTGACTACTTCACTATCTTTTAGACATATAATTACATTTGGAGTCCCCTGGAATAAATTCTGTAACTCTTTAGAACTCCCGTGTCCTCCATTTCTTAGCTGAGGTACTGGCTTACATCCTTAACTGATATGAAAGGTTTCTACTATGTAGATTTCAGTGACAGGACTGTGCAGATACTTGGGTGCGGATCTAGCTCACAAGCTCTTCTTTGTGTTCAAAGGTGATTCAGATGAATCCTTCAGCGATTCTAGTTGAATCACTGAAAAAGGAGGATGTTAATCCCCCCCCTATTTTCTGAGCACCTTTGCTTGCAGTCAGTTGAGAGCACACTGTGTGCCCTGCAGAAGGCAACTTTGTCAGAGCATGCATCCCTGCTGCTTTCCTATACCTTGGAAAGGTGGCTGCTCTGCTGTGTATCACATAAAGGAAGATCATTCTGGTACAACTCAGTTTGAAGTGCCTGATCTGGAGGGCATTGGCATGTTCCCAGTTTGCTCTCTCAAGTTATCATTTTAGACCAACAGTATTAAAGTAATTGTGTAAAGTAGTATGTTATGCTACATGTCTTGGTTAAGGGGTTTCATATTGCTCATCCCCATACACTGACCTTGAATCTGTCTGTTAAGCTCACAATTCTAGGAAGAAATCAAAGGGAGAAATCACCTGTATTCCTGTATCAGTGCTATATTTTATTTTTCTCTTTTTTCTCTACTTCCAGAAAACAAAATCTGACCTGTACTAAGTGATCCATAAAGAAAAACAAACTTTGTTATGAAGCAGACATATTTTTATAAATAGGAATGTCAGGCATGTCATCTGGTATTGAAGTTGGAAGAGATGTTACATAAATTAAAAAATACTAGAGAAAGCAGCTGAGGTTTTCTTAAAAAGAAGTTTGCAAGAAGTGAACAAATTTTAAAGGTAATAACTAAATTTGGAGCAGTAGTAAAAAATATGCCTCTCATTAGATAAATAATAATCCACACATGATTTCAAAATTTCTAAGCAAGCACAGAAAACATGCAATGGCTCAGCTTGTCTTTTTTTTTTTAAACATTCCATCTCCATTACCCAGTTTTCAAGACATGTCTCTTTTACACCTAACTTAACACAATAATCCATTGCAGGACAAGGTATTTATGCGAAAAGATGCAAGCTAGCACATTACAGGAAGTTAATAAACATCACATACTAGGATTTTATGAAGCAAAACTCTACTCTGAAAAGAGTTGTAAGATGAGTTTCTTTTAGGAAGGGTGGCAGAGGGAGGGCTGTGCCATTTTTCCCAATTATAATATTGGTATAGTATTCCCAAGTATTGAAATAAAATACAACTTTGCAACAAAAATAGTAACTTATTATTATTTAACACTAAAAGCCCCACAAACCAACACTAAGTTGATTTTATTTTTGCTAGAAAATACCAAAGAAAAATTTAGCTCAATAGAATAGAAAAGAGTATACGAGCACTATCTGAAAGACTAAAAAAATTTAGAAAAGTTCAAAATGTTTTCAGCTAGGCATAAAAACGCTGTTAATGACTAGCTGCATAACAAGAGATTTATCTCTGTCTTTTCTCCCTTTCTTTTTTGTGTGTGTTGCAAAGGCAACACAGCCATACTGCAGGTCTGTCTGTGCCATTCTTAGGCCACTTTCAGGCCGATTGAGAAAAGCTGGAAAGTAAACACAGGTGTTTTAAAACTGGAGCCGCTGTCATGGACAACCACAAACACCCTTAACTCTGATGTGGCAACGCCTCTTTCCCGCCCTCTCTTTTTTTAAAGCATTGCCCAAAAAGAACATGTCAAAAGTTTCACCTTTCACCACCTCAAAATAACTTGGAGCTTATAGCATTGTTTGGCAGATCTCAAGCAAAGAGATCATTTTTTTCATTCCTTTTCAGATGTAGCCAACTTGAAATCAGTCACATAAAATAAAGAGCCATTCTATTTGTATTTATTTTATTTTCGGTGTCCACTGATTACCTGCAAGCAGTATGTTTCAAGTTGAATATTTCCTTCCTCAAATGTAATTCAGACCCCTTGTTTTCATGATTTAGGTTCAACTAAAAAGGCAGCTAGGGGATTTTGCAATAACTAAACAAGAAATTTAATCCAGTGGATAAGAGGATAAATAAAAAAAAATATATCAACCAAAAAAAAGCCAAAAATCCTCCAAACCTAAAGAATCAACCTTGCTTTTTTGATAATTGTGCAAGAATACATACAAAACTGAAAAAGCACTTGCTTGTGAATTAGCTGCTCCAGGAAACAGCATATCCTGTTTATCAGCGATGAAGTAGTGACTAGCTAGAGAAAATGTATGGAAAGCAAAAGCAGAACAAATCCCCAGAAATGATGCAGTTACTCTTCACTTTTGCAGTTGATATGTGGGAGGGGGGAAGTAGTATATTAACAAAACTGAAACAGCTACCAACAGTACACTTTAGTTCTAAAAAACTGGTAAACAGAGATGGTTACACTTGGACTGAATCAAACAGCCCCTGCAACACTCCTCACGTTAAAATGCAAAACAGGTTCATAACCTAAACACCAAAATCTAGATCCAGCAAAAGATACTGAAATTTTATATTCAAAGTGGTGCAATTCTCACATCTAAACTGACAGTGAATGTATTGAAAATATATAACATTACTGAAAAGATAACATATGTGAAAATGTGGTCTTGCTTATTGTAAAGGATGATTTTTCTTGTCAGTCTGTCTTCACATTCCAGAATGGTTCTCTCTTTGACACAGACACTTACTTGCCCCAGTTTAAAAAACCAGACACGAAACTTAGTGTGTGTCCTGCGCTCCAACTTAAACAAATGCAAACAACTTCATAAGAGAGACAGCGCTCGTGCACACATTTATTTATGTTAGGACACAAGCAGGATTTTTCTTTTTTCCAGATTTTGCCCGGTGTGGTAAAGAGACAGTATTATTTATCAACGGATCTGCCTGAACAGCCCTGAGCTTCCTCATCCTCTATTGACTTCACTGGGTATTCAAAATAGTTCACAATCTCACAAAACAGGCTTCAAAAAATGACTTGCAATATTGAAATTTTCATTTAAAAAAATCAGTCATTGTTATTTCCTTTAGGCCATTTAATCTTGTATTTTGACAAAAATTATGTGCTACTTTGCACACTTTTATATTAATAGTCTGAATAATAATATATTTAAAGCTTTATTCAATATAGCTAAGAGAATGCAACTGTAATGAATGTAAATTATCAAACTTCTGCCAGCAGCCAGCGTCACTCATTGTGCTATGCATTACCTAATAAATACTTAAAGGAAATTGTAGACACAAGCACATTTACTAACCTATGTATATTAAGATTGCAACAAAAGCCATAAAGAGCAAGAGTACTCATTATTTCACCTCATTTGTTGCTATTTTGGGCCTCTGCATTAAGCACACGACTTGAAAATCATATACCATTGAGACTATTACACATAATGGACAAATTAGAACAATATTGTGTATAGATTAGACTGAACATTATTGTGTATAAATTAGCCAGTTCATTGGTTTGCAGTAGGAATACTTTCCATTAATATAGGAAAGACTTATGCTTGGCTGTAATACAAAGTAATAGAGTATAATCTGATCAGTTAAAAAAACAAATGCAGTAGTACACTAATGGAGAAAACCATTAAATATTCTGACAGCAACAATTCAGAGACGGCTAAAAAAAAGAGGAGGGAGGGAGGAAAAGAGCTTGTTGAAATAACCCTTTTTATGTGCAAAAATCTCACCCCATACAAAGATGCAATAATAACGTTATTTACCCACAGATCTGTGTAGTCTCAGAAAGTACGTTTTAAGCTAACAAACTGAGTTTTAGGGGAACTTTACCAAACCACTAGCTACCACTAAACAGCAATGATAGATTTATCCCTCAGCACTACAGTGACCTCCTGGCCAAAAGCTACTTTCTCATTCCGTGGCCTTTTGTATTCAAAGTTATTACTCAGACACAAAAGGAGCTCATTTTTGAAGTGAGAAACTTGGATCCACATTTTGAGAGATAAGGGGCACTTTTGGCTGCACCTAACTTCAAAAGAAGTTGTGGACACTCAGAGCTTTGGGCATTATTTGATGCAGCTCTGGAGAGCAACTTCTTTTTTAATGTCTTAAAGAACCAGCAGGAGATATATAGCAAAACAGTAAAACAATACTAATAAGCTTTAACTATGACAAATGAGTTTCACTTAATGAAATAAATTGGGAAGGTGATTTTACCTTTTAAGAAACGGGAGAAAAAAACCTCATAAGAAACAGACTAAAAACTGATCCGTTAAGTTTTACTTAGATGAATAATAGGTACTCACAGAAGTAGCTTCCTGTGTGAGGCTTACTAGATTAGGCCCCAATTTATGAAAATGTTGTTTCTGGACTCAGACCTGCTATTCTAAGTTTCAGGCTAGAATGAAGTTTTTTAGCATGGAGCTCCTAAGTCCTAAAGATAGGGGTCAGAAGGGAAACAACGCAAGGGTCTGAAATACACTGCTGCTGCTGCTGCTGCTACGTCAACTCTGCTTGGTAATTTTTCTCAAATTACCAAAGAAAAGAAGTATGAAGTCTGATGTCACTTTCTTCAAACATAAACACATCTCAGCAAGACTGCAGGTTTTTTCTTCTAATGAATAACTGAAAAAACAAAAATATGAGAAGCAGACATTCCTCTTTGAGGACAAAGTTAGTAAAACATTTTATTTGGGAAGCAGACATGATACTATTGGAGTTTGAAGGTGCACTTAGCTCTGTTCTAATATTTTAAATTCGACAACACTCATAAAAAGAAGTTAAAAATTGTTTTGTGGTCCAACAAGTCACTCAGCAAGAATAATTTTTAAGCAGCTTTTCTTTTTGTTTCAGTTAAAATTAAAATCCATGCTATGTAATCCTTGGAGTCATTCTGTAATTAAGGGGATTTGAAGAGAGACCACACATCGCATTAATGATAAAATTTAATATCTGTTTTAATACTCCAACATAAGAAAAAAACCCTAAGCAACATACAAAAAAGCAGCCATCTCCCTATTTTGTGTGAATGCAGCATATATACATGATTACTATGTCTAGCAGTGATGTTGTATTTGATGTCAGCTTTCTGTTTATAGACCAAATGTTTCAGGATTTAGCATCTACAGAGCTTAAAACTGCATCTGCTTGAAAGTTGGCACCCAGATTTAATAGGCTAGATAAACAGACTTTATTTTATCTAGTTTGGAAAATGAGTAGTTTTGTTGATACTGTTGTATGGCAATTCTAAACAGAAGCAGCTATCAGCAGCATTTCCATGGTTCCAGTCAGTCAGTCACTCTCTCCTCTAATATCTAAAGACAATTGCAGCTCAACTTCAAGAAACAGAAGCAGATAACAAATTAAAATCAATTCATTTTATGTGATTTTCTTATATGCTTAGAAGTCCAACACAACACACACAAAAAACCCCCAAACCAAGATGTTTGGTATACTGAGTCTCCTTTGGACTATATGTGCAAGGAAAGTTTGAAATCTCTATCTTTTCAAAATGCAGCTTTTTGACACCAAGCAGTGTATTCAAATCATTTACTCAGTTGTTTAATAGTGGAACAAACATGGTTCCATTTTTAAACTAGAAAACTGTATGGAATAGTCTCATCTTTTCAGAAATGGGATGAAGGATTATATAGCTGGGGCAGTGAGGTACTTTGATTCATTATTTTTTTCCGAAGAACCCAGTAAGAAGTGTGATTAAAATAGAGGTGCTCTTAATAAGATTTTAAGTGGAAAGGTTTTGAAGGGATACGATGTTCTTCACTGAGAAAGGATAATAGATTCTTTTAACATGGACATCAGAGATCTTTTTCTTGGTTCTGTTTTGCTTTGTTTCGGTGGGTTTTTTTGTTTGTTTGGTTGTTTTTTTTCCCATCTTCTGGCCCGAGCTTTTCCAAAGGAACTAGCAAGGCATCAACATATTCTTACCAGATTTGTCTTTATCATGTAAGATACCTAGATTATGAAAACAAATTGGAACAGAATTTCCTCTTATCTCTGAGTATTGTCATAACTGCCTAAATGTGTGTATAATCATAGAATCATAGAAATGTTAGAATTAGAAGAGACCTTTACAGGTCAACTAGTCCAACCTTTCTGCTGCAAGCAGGGACACCTATACCTAGATCAGGCTGTTCAGAGCCCTGTCCAACCTGACCTTGAATGTTTCTAGGGATGGGGCATCTCTGGGAAACCTGTTCCAGTGCCTCACCACACTTATTGAGAAAAATGTCTTCCTTATATCCAGTTTAAATCTCCTCAGATCTTGCTAAAAAGACTGTCTCCATCTTTCTTATAGACTCCTTTTAAGAAAGATAAAGACAGTCTTTTTATTTAGCAAGGCCTCCCCATAGCCTTTTCTTCGCCAGTCTGAACAACCCCAACTCTTTCAGCCTGCTCTCACAGAAGAGGTGTTCCAACCACCTGATCATTTTTGTGGCCCTGCTCTGGACCAGCTCCAAAAGGCTCATGTCCTTCTTACGCTGAGAACTCCAGAGCTGGATGTAGAACTCCAGGTGAGGTCTCAGCAAAGCATAGTAGAGGGGAAGAATGTTGTTGATGAAGATATTGAAAAGCACTGGTCCTGGTACAAACCCATGAAGGACACCACTAGTTACAGATCTTTATCTGGACAAAGTAAGTTCTCTCAATTTTTTAAAATGAGTGTCCAAGACATTTGTGAAGGAAGAATTCGATGCGCAAGCCACACCACAACTATTTTAATAACCCCTCCAGCACAGCAGGTATTTCTTTAATAAACAAATTAACATTGAAATCATCTTGACTGTGATTAACAAGGAAAGGACAAACTTAAAAAACTGTATGGAATGTGAATATATCTATTAAAACTGTGAAATATGACATCTTTTCTTCAGTGGAGAATCAGTTCTGGAGATGGAAAATTGAGTATCAACAAACACAGTTCAGAAAATGGTCTCAGAAGGTTTCTTTATATATTGAATCTAACTACAAAATGACATTTGGGTCTTTGAGTTTAATTTTAAACTGCAAATTCAGCTGTTTAACACCTTAACACAATCACTGATACATGTTAATATCATGTTCAGGCAATGTGATATACACTTACTTATTATTACACAATAGCATTTGTTGCTTCAGCTTCCTACCCAAAGTTTAAAAACAGGGTGGTTATTTTTTGTGTTTCCCCCACCCCAATTTCACCTTTTGATTACTTTTTATTTGTAAGATATTTACTTTACCATTACGGCAGGCTGAATTCTGGAAGTAACAACATATCTGACTGAGTTCCAGAGGCATAAGAAATTAAGTTTCATTGCAAACATTTTACAGAAGAAATCAGACTTCTTTGAGTGTTTTCAGTAAATAATCCATTTTTTGTGCAAGTTTAATGAGCAATTTTGATTCACAGATCTATGCATGCAGCATTTCTAAATATGAAGATGAACCTAATACATGTTGAGTTGAAATCCTAATGCACTGATATACTTGTGCTGGTGTGAAGCTTACTTTATACCTATCAAAACTTCAAATAATAAAACACAAGGCTACATATTTCATATGCTAAAATTCTATCTGTGCTTGTGTTAATAAAGATAACATAAAGATAACTTTCTGAATAGGTGGTATATCAGTGTGCCATATATGTTTTTTATGGTTAAGTCTGGAAACTCAGAATTACTGAACTATCAAATTTACTACTTGACCCCTAATGTACAGCTTACTGCTCTAAAGTTTATGCCTAGATAAAAGTCAGTGTCCAGCTGCCAGTCCATAATCTCATAAGAAAAGCTGTGGAGATCTAGGGGAAGACAGGTAAGGAATGTTTTACTTCATAAAGCCCACCTTGACATATGAAAAATAAATTTAAGTCCATTCATTCCTTCTGCTCTTTAAGCATTTCCTAATGACATCATGTATACTGCTAGGGTAGAAATACACACCTACTGCACACAAGAAGCATAACTCTTCCCCTTAGAATCTGTGAAAAGCAGGGTTCATTTTTTCTTAACAGCTCTGCATAGCCACACAAATGGAAGACAAATCAGGATTTTACTCTTATTGATGGGGAAAAGAAAGGGACTTTCAAAACCCTCTCAGTGACCTAGGAGCACAGTTGCCTAACACCCAAAAGGTGCCTCTGTGCCAGACCAAATTAATAGATGAGAATTAAAAAGGACAGGCAAAATGAGTACTGACTCCTCTGGGTAAACAATGGCTAAGCACCAAGCTACACTTTTTGGACATAGACTTTTTTTTACTCCATTTCACTCTAAAACCTAAAATTTCTCACCTGGGAACAGGATAGCAGACTTTCAGATTACAGTAAAAAGATAAGTAAGAGTACATAAATACCACCATGAGGCTGGCTTCTGAATCAAGGCTAGTCTTCAGCCCTGTAACCATGCTAAGACCTCATGTTTCAGTGTCTCTCTCTCCCCCTTCTACTCTGAATCATACTTTGTATGGTCACTTGCATGCAAAATGTTAGGAAAAGGTTCTCCAATCCTGAACAGAATTTTGGATAAACTTAAACATTCAAAGACCAAAGATTCCTTTTTAGTAAAATCTAAAATTCTGAAATATTTATATTGATCCTTTATCCTATTCCTGGTTTCCTCTACCCAAGAACTGAAGTAGATTCTTCCAGTTCTGAGAGGAGTTTCAGATAAGGAGGTCATGGATGTGTCAGAGCAAGACCTTTGCTATATAATGACCCTGCAGCTTGCCTTTTGCACAAGAGCTTGGGTTACTGCCTTTTACACATTTTATTGTAGGACAAATAACTGATGTGTCATCATGCAGTCAGGCTCAAGATTTTGTTTACAGTTGCTACTCAAACAGAAGAGGATCATTTTCCTGTGCAGCATAAACAATGAAGAGTATACAGTAAGAGACTGATAAAATGACTGAAAAGTATGGTTTGCCACACTTACTTTCTGCATGCATGAATAACAGATTTCATATGGGAAAGAAACAAGATTTATGAAATGTAAAAATAATACATAACAAGGTCACTCCTTCCCTTCATTCATTAAATCTGGTATCTAGCCTCCAGCATCATTTAATACTTGGTACCTCTCAAAAAGAAAAACTTCACTTGCCTAAATACTTCTGCTACCTCCTTTGTTTTGTTATGTTATGATGCTGATACTTTGAAAACTACATCAGTGGGGATTAGGGATGATATTACTAATAGAAATTACTGCTAAGATCTTCTTTAAACATTGCAGAAAACAGTTACTGTTTTATGTACAAAATGGTTTCAGATTTAGAATCTCTTAACTAAGTTAGGGAAATATGTTTTATAGTATTAGAAAGTGGCAAATGAAGGAGGGAGTCTTATTTTTCTTACAGTAAGTCTGACACATTAGGCTTCATGATTGTTTCACAATTAGATTAACATATGTCCTTTGTTCCTGATCCATGTAATCTCAAAATGAAGCTTCTTATTAGTGGAAAAGTAAAAGATTGGGTTTTTATATAGCTGTTTGAAATGCAACAATATGACACCTCCTCAGATGTTACAAAGATTCATGGTAGTACTACTGATATGTTATTAGACAGAAGTACAGAAAAATTAACCTATGACTGCAGTGATAAACTATACCATTGGAGATGCCAATGAAGTTTATCATTACAGTTAGTCTTTATAAGAACTCACCTTTCCATATAAGTAGCTTTTCTAATATGATCGTGGTTTCTACAGCATGTTTTGCTTACATATGAGATTCTGTGATTCTAATTTACAAGATATTGATGAATTTCAGTGTATTTTAGAACACACCAATTTTTCATCATTGGTTTAAGGCATGGGTGTCACCTCTATGAAGATAAGGAGTGAAAGGGCAGGTAGCATACAGCTTTTCCTCTGGCCACAGGATGCCTGCACAGTTTGTTCCATTTTCTAGTTCAGAAGATTTGTTAATTTCAGGGTATGTAATCCTAGAATATATATATCTGAGATCTGCTCCAGGCCTATAAAATATTCCAATTTTGAGGTACTTTAACAGAGTTTAGGCAGAAACGTAAAAATGCTGCAGAACAAGGTGTCCTTGAAATTGGAAGACCAAATGGTAGCATCGAATAAGGTAGAAACTTCCAGGAAGTCACTCAGATTGCTATTAATTGAACCTACCATACAAAGAAAGTGGAATTTATCCTGTTAGAGGGAAAAACAGGTGTATGAAAGTGCAAAGTATTTGTAAAATGCTAAGTTAATACAATATGTGCAGATGTGCAATTACAGAATGGTTAAATGAAAACCATGGTTGAGAGGGCCTTGTCAACAGGAAGTTTATGGTCACAGAAGCCTATTACCATGAAAGAGGTGATTCTTTGCATACCATAGGTGAGGATATGGAAGGCACCTAGGTGACTGTGAGAACAATAATCCAGATTTTTAACAATGTGAAACCAAAATAGTGTATTCTAAGAACCTGCTGCATTCATAAGAACGAATACTTCTGAAAATCAGAAGTTGTAACAGCTTCTGACCTCATTGGATGACAATTTTCACATATGAAATGAAAACCAAAAAGAAAAGACTCAGCCAAAACCACATCATTTCTAAAGACAAAGGGACCATTATAGTATATAAACAGTTGGTTGATGTTTAAGCTTGTCAAGAGTAATCTGGTGCTAAGAGAGATTTGAATGGTGTCAAATAAAAAGCAAGAGATTTCCAAGGAATTTTCAGTAGAGCAAGTGAAAGCTGACATGAAACAAAGTGTGAAGGAGTAATGAATTTGTAATACTCAGAACCAAACCAAAGTTCAATAAATATATCTGCTTTGATTAAGAGACATTCAGCATCTGTTAACAGGAGAGCAAGACTTACACTCCTCAGGCAAGGTGAACAAACTCTTTTAGCCAAGATGCTATTTGTTCAGTCTATCAAGATGCATTTAGTGTCATTCTTGTGCAGCTGTCTACAGGCAATGTGAAGCATGCCAAAATTCCTTCAGACATATAGTGGTCTAGAGAAGCATAATTAATTAGACAGATACAACTTCTCAGGATCATTTTGAGGACAAACGTTGTTCTGCCAATAAATGTTGACTGTCATCCATGTATTACTTTGCTTTGAAACAATTCTGAAAGTCTTGAGGTGACAGTAAGTAAGGAACACGATGACTGCTTGGTCTTCTTTCATTTGACCAGTCCAGGAAACTCTGAGTAGCTACACAGAAGGCTGCTATGCCAGATGGCACAGTCAGTCAAAGAACAGCTTCACAGATACAGGAAGATGTCATGGCCAGTGCAACCGAGGAATTTGTTTCCTTCAATTTAAAAACAACCCAATGCTTGAATGAGTCAAAAATTCTGGCCCTCAGTGATGTCTTACTGAAACAAGAACAGTACGAGTTGCCCTGTCACCTATCCACACAGCCACTTAATGACATCACAAGCTCACTACTCAAAACCATGGAAGTACTAACATTACCAAACATTATCTCTCTTAAACTCCTGAGTAGATGTTTTGTGTAAGCCAGATGTATCAGACTTTGGAAATCTGTGTTTCTAAGGGGACTCTGGACAACTTTACTCTCAGTGAAGGGCTAGTATCTCATCTCGATTTATTTCCCATGTTTTCCATCAGAGGAAAACATTGTATTATTTGTTTATGGCACATTTAAGCAATTATTTTACCTTTCAACTCCCTATATGAATTAAGATATCTTTGATCAATGAATAGAAATGTCTGTCAGTACTAAAACATTACTTACGAGATGGAAGGAAACCATCACTAAGAATGTAGTTGTCACTTATGGAAAACTACTCTGCCAAGACCTGCATAACTAAATAAAGCCTATCAGCCTGGATGGACAACAGAAAAAATTAACTAAACTGGCCACTGAGAGTGATACTAGTAGATCAAACTTCTAAACTTAGTTTTTTGTCCCACGATCATGTCCTAAACATACTAAATTAGTCACTTCCTGCCTGTAAAGGATACATGTACACAAATTGTTACACATCTAAATATATGGGAGCAGATGAAGGAGAACCCTTTGCTGAGGGTCTCTGGACCTGAACTGACAAGAGAACCAGGTTATGACATCTGGCTCAAAGGAACAATTGGATCCAAGCAAATGACTGCTTTAAAGACCAGTCCCCACATTTCTTTCATTGGGATTGAGGGGGAACATTGGTCACTATAGGATTATATGAGTTATTTCCTCCCTCTCCGTACATACACAAAACGGGGTGGGTTGTCAGAAGTCTGTAGTAATAGCTTTTGGAGACAGTGCAAATTAAGCAGAAAGGAACACAGAAAATTAATACTGAAGCAGAACATGGGCAGATTTCTGCAGGAGATGTACACGGCCTCATTTTAGTGTTCACAATGCACTGCTTACACTAATATCCTCTGCGGTGTACAGTACTATTTAATGATGCCAGCCATAAAGTGACTAATCATGTTTCTAACATGGATAAGAGCTGAATAGACTTGTCTCTAACCATAGTGACACTCTAGGACCTTGTGATTAAGGTTTTTGGTTGCAGCTCAAGCAAAGGCTCTGTTCAATTCAATTAAGATTGCAACTGTATCTTCTCTGTCTGATAGTGTCTAGGAAGCAGCAAATGAAGAAAAAAATATGTATTCTTACCCCAATACAGATTGTCAGCAGCATGTTTCAAGTTTTTCTAACTCTTCTATTTTCACCTCCACTATGTATTTAAAAGCAATTCAAGTATTCAAACTTCAGTAAATTTCCACTCTATAAATTAATAGTGATCTCATGCACTTTATGACAAGTTTTACTGACAGGGTAGCAAATTTGTCTCTCATACTGCCCAGGCATTTAAATGAGGGCACACACTCCTTTAGGGTAGCTACTGGAGAGTGAAATGAACTTATGGCTTTCTACAACCTGAACTGGACAACTCTTTTGAAAGCAGGAGAGAAGCAGTTCCCTTGTTAGAAGAAAAAACTGCATTACTGAAACAGCTCTTGCACAAAGTTAGAGATTTCAGCTTACTTTGATAAATCCTCTAGTATTTTATCCTTGTGTAAGTTTTTGGAAGAATAGCATGAATAACGTTTCAGGGTTAGCTGTAACAACATATTTGCTAGAGATAACCTCTAGGAAGCCTGTTAACTATTCCCGTTCCTCCTGAAACATTCTTGTAGTTTCAGAAAAATAGACATAGATCATAAGCAAATGCAAGAGTACAGTATATCTCTTGACACTGAACAGCAGATCTGTAATCTACTTCCTCCCCTTCTACTTCCAAACTGAAGCTGTCATCTCAGTCTTCACACATACCTCTAAATTTTCAAGTGTGATGGCAGTCTCTTTTATAGGTAACAGCATGACATCCCAAATGATTGCTTTAGGGTTAACAACATAACAGAACAAGCCAATCATAACAGGTCTGAAAGAGATTAATGACCTTTACAAGTTCTAATGACATCATACCTTGATGGAGTAAACTCATTTAGTCAACAAAACGCATCTGATTTTTGTTGCGTCATGAAACAGCCCCTTGATTTTGAGAATTTGGTTTGGAAATAAAATTAGTATGTCTCTCTGGTCTTTAAATTAGAGCCTATGAAAAAAAGTCACCTCTCCTTGTGTTTCATTCAATTCCAGTTAACCATTTCCCATTAATTTTCACATTAAGTTGTTTGTTTCTCAAGACTTATTTCCTATTCTTATTCAATTGAGAAAGAGGACATTCACACAGGCAAAATCTTTGTTTTTCTTCAGGAAAATCTATTACTTTAAAATCTGCATTTTAAAACTACAGACCACAAAGCCAACAACAATAAAATCATTTACAAAAATATTTGAATACTAATGAAAACAGTAGCTATTCTTCAACTTTTTCTATGTTTTATTGAATCAATTATTTCATTGTATTGTGGGAATACATTTACTAGAATCAGTAGAGACCAAATGTTAATTATGAAGGCCAAGCATAAATTAAAAAATGAATAATCTTATGTATAGACCCTGACACATTAGAACTGCAAAGCACTCTGCACATCTTATTTTATGAAAATGTACTAAAAGAGCAAATGTATAGGCCCTCAGGAAGCAATTATCCCTAAAAGACTTAGCTATAATTCAATCTGAAATATTAAGAGATTTTTAAAACAGTTTCACAAAGAATAGGATTATTTTACTTTAAATATGGAAATAGGGGCCCACATGCTTCTTTGAATGACCTTTGTGCAGTTCTGGGCATTGCCTGGAGGGAAGATTTAAACTTGGGCTTTTTGTTCAATTAATACAATCCCCTACGACCAGTGAGAATATTAGAAAAATTAGGAGTAGCAGTTTGGCATTGTGGGACTGAATTGCCCACATCACTACAAAGAATGTTCTATGCAATAAATATGTTAAATGTGGAAATTTTAAGTCAGGTACTACCAATAGGTATAACAGAGGTTGGCTAGATTGGCTAAGAGCTATCTTACCAAAGACATGTGACGTTAGATTGCACAATAAGATGAAACGGCACAGTATAGGTCTATACTGAATGCCTTATGTGTCATATTTTTGATTTGTCACATGATCCTTAGGTGCGACATGGGATCTAAAAGTGTAAAAACAGAAGTATGCAAGAGAGTTTACATCATGTTGGTGATTTCCTGATCCTGGAACTTGCCAATTTACGGCCACCATATTCCTCTCACAGTCACAATCCATCCCTCTGCTACTTTGCCTCACTCAGGAGTCTACAGACTGCTACTGCCTCAAAGAGGGGTGGCAGAAGCTCCATGAGCTAATGTAACTAAAAAGAAAGCTGAAAGCTTGCAGCTTACCTTACCTATTAGACCGTATCATCAGTGGAATGAAATAGGTTTCTTGTGGATTGGTTTTAACACTTCTCTCCTTCTGAGCAACTCACTATTGTGAGATGATTTTTAAAAGTAACAAAGAAACAATACCCACTGGATTTTGTTGTTAAGTGTGTTTCAGGACCCCATAAAGGCAATGATCTTATTTTTTATCACAAATTTTTATCCCATCCTTAATCTAGCTGCTGTTGATTACTGTATTTTTATCCAGTTAAGACTGCAAGTACCTTTCCATCACATCTGATGTTTATGGTTTTATTACTCCTTGAAGAAAATCCAAAGCAGATGAAATTCCTCATCTGCTACCTATCACCATATCAGCGCACTTGTAAAAAGCATGGATGGAGCCCTCCCCGGATCTTTGTTCGTGAAACCTAGCCATGATGATGATGATGATGACCTATCACCATAATATATCTTCTGCCAAGCTGAATCTGAAAACAGTAATTAAGGTTTAAGAGAGCAGGGAAAATGAAAGAATTAAAAAAAAAATCCACAAAAAACAACCCCTAAAACTTTCTTAATAGAACCTATCCTGGACAGATACAGAAGGAATACCTTGGCTTCTTTGGTAGAACAGTTGTTTACATCTGAATTAATAATACATAGTGCAGTTTCCAGTTTGCACATAGAAGTGGATAAGCAGTTCTCTGGATCATGCTGAAAATAAACCCAATTGTGTCGCTATTTAACCCTGCACCACAGAGACAAATGGCCTGTGCTCTTTCTCTGAAAATGGTCAGATGACCATCTGCAGGGAGATGAGACAGGAGTGGATTCTTGGGTCTGCACATGCACTCTGCATGTAGCATTTCTGATAGCTACTGAGTGCATACAAGAGGCAGAAGGCACCAGCTAAGGTCAAGAGGGATTCACAGGGGAGGTGTGTGCCAAGACTCCACAGTATATTACCTGCCAGAAGGCTGACAGCAACAGGAGTGCCCCAGCCAGCTGTGGCCAGGCTCACAGCACTGGTTAAACTGAATTCTAAAGCAGTTGAGGACACAACTTCCATCCCTACCAGCCAGTCCCTACTTTCCAAGCTGTAGTTGGATGAAAAGGGATGAAAAGCTTTTCATTTACATGAGTGCTTAGGTCAGGATAAGTGTTCATACACTGTATATCAAAACTAAGCAAATATTGCCAATATTTCATGGGAGCATTTAAAATTTTCTAGGTCAAGAATTCAACTTAACCCATCAACCTTTTAAGAAGTACTCCAATGGACCTGTTCTCACTGTAGACAAAAGTAACATAAACTGAGACAAACTCTAAAAAAGTACAATATTTTTAAAAGTTCAACTTTACTAAAAGTTAAGAAACATTCCTCTTTTCCTCCCCAGACTCTCATCTCTAAAAGACTACAACGAATTAACCTCTAACTTTGAAAAATCACAAAATGCCTACGACAGCCAGAAATTTAATTCTTTAAAGATTAGGTGCTGGGAGAGCAATATCAGGCTTAGAATGAAACCCTAGTAACACTCTGAACCATTAAGTCACTCCTTGCTCTGAAATCATAATTATTCTGTAAGCATTCTGTGAAGTAATATTCACTGTAAAAAGTGTAATTTCAATAAAACACTTCTGTTTTCTGACAGAAAGACTCTGTGCATAATATTTTCAATGGCACAGAAAAAAGCAAGTCAGCATGCAATTAATGAAAAACAATACTATGTTCAATAATGAGCATGCTTGACAAGCACTAACTTTTAGTGATATCAGATTCCAAACAATACTATTATTGTAAACAGAAACAGTCCGGAATGTTTACGATCTCTATTTCTAGTCATCTGAGAATAGATTACTTTCAGTCCTGCACACCTGTTTTTTTAATGTTCACCACAGATTCTGATATCAATTATAAACTCACAGAACACACTGCATTTGTGTGGCGTTTTTTTTTTTTCCACTGAGAAATATCAACCTACACAAAGACTTATCTTTATTCCTACACTTTGCATTGGTTGTTTCATGAATAATGATGCTTCCTGACTATACTGAAAAAAAACCCCAAACCAATAAAAAGAAGACAGAGGAAAATCTGCCTATAAATGATACACATTTTGGTCTTACTGCCGAAATCAAACACAGTTTAAAAACAACAATACAGTATCAAAAGACTAACTTCTGTATTCATATTGTCTCTCCACTTCCCACAAAGAGATTTTTAAGAATATATTGGTTGAATGGGTGCACACGATGCTTGCATATCTTACCTGGCATAGTCTCTTTCTGGCTAGCAGTGAGATTGCTGTTATGTAGCCATCAATTCCACTGACGTTACAATTTCCCTTTCTCAAAGCAGCAATAACCTGTCACTTCACACTGTCCTTTCTCTGACCCTCTCCCGCCTCTCTTCTCATTTTTATTCTTATTGACAAGACTTATTATTCCTCCTCCCAATTCCAACTAGCTACCCTTTTGCAAATAGTAGTATCAACTATGTGGTCACTAGTAGTATAGGTCAACAATGTTATTAATATAGCATACACTGCTGGGAACAGATCAAACAACCATGCTTTAAAATATTAGTTTTGCAAAGGCACCAAGAGGCAAATAGTTGCAGTTTTCTTCAAGTTATAAGAATGTAATATTGCAAGGACAGCCTATAAGAATTTAGCATTAATTACCAGCCCAATAAATTGAAGGATACGTTATTATTTTCTTATTGTTTTCATACACAAAATAAAATAAAACCATAACAGAAGGGTGCTGTATCTGTGTTTAAAGAAGGGGTTGTTGGCAAACACCATAGCTCACTTCTGCCGAAATGTACACAACTGATATATGCAGCCCAGAAAGCTGGCACCAGGGGCTTACAACCTTAATTTGCCTGCAAGAAGAAATGGAGATTTACCTTCAGAGCACGTTCTTGATTGTTTTCAGCAGTCAGATGTCTCGTGTTGTTTGCTGAAGTCTGGTTCTGCTCTTTCAGATGATGAAGCTCCTGCTCCAGCCGTTTGCACTGCAACGAGGAAAGAATCCCATTAAGTAGAGGAGTGTGGGCACATTTTTTTCAACAAGCCAAATAAATTAACGTAAATAACCCCATCACCATTTCTGCACTAGTGAAAGCATCAGATAAAAGCTAGTTATAATCCCAGACCAGTATTAGAACCATGTTTTTTAAATGTGCATCATTATTCAGTTTCTTCCTGGTCCAATTGTATGCCAAACCCCCTTAAGTTTAGTATCAGATAAAGACATTTTGCAAAATGCTTTGGAAAGTCTTAAAAATGTCAGGTTGAATTTCTGCTCCTAGCTATGCCAATAGAAGCTAGATTCTGGCTTTTCTGTATTAAGTGGATGTAATGGAAGCAAAACATGCTTTTAGAAAAGCAAGCAAATTAAAGACTCTCCTCCCAAACCCAGGATTCAGCCTTTTATTAGAAAATATACATGTAATTTTTATACTTGTATTTTTCACACTAAGAGATTAATTCCCACACACGCACCATACCTTGAGAAAAAGTTTTAAGATTTTGTTTAAGTATTTAACTTATTGACAAAGAACAAAAAATTTAACACATGCTACAGTGTGCATATACATGTATACTTACTGCTGTCAGCCAAATATCTATTTTAAAGATTAAAGACCTGGAAATTGTGAGCTAAATTATATTTAATTGGTTTTAATGGCAATCGTAAAAGGCCTTGCCCAGTTACTTTGGCTTAAAAGAGTAATTAGTTGTCAGCAGACAGTTCATTGTCTTATGAAAAAAAGTCCGTTTTAAAAAAAACAAAACAACAAACACCCAACAACACAGAACAGATGAAGTACCAGGAAGACACAGGAGAACAACTGTTAGAACTAGGGAAAAACACAGTATTAGCTTGAACATTTTAAAATAGTATATTACAGGCAAGTAGTTTGGATATCACCAACAAACCCCAAAGCTGATAGACTCTGTTGGAATTAAAAAAAAAATTAAAAAATAATTAAAAGACTAACAAATACTTTCTGATGACTCTAGTAAGAAAGGAATAAGAATCATGATATAGTGCCCATGTAAGCATTGCTGTCTCAACTAAAAGACATAGAAACATCAGTCTCTTGTGCTATCTTAGTGACTGGAACATGCAGAATTGAGCTTCCTATCAAGTGTATACAACCTATTCCTGAGTAATTCAGTATGTGGAACAATGAGGCATGGCTCATGTCAACTCCTAAAAAAAAGAAAATCTGCAAAACAGAGAGCTGTAGGATTGCAAAAATTATAACTGAGGTCTTATTAAAATAAGAAGTACTAAAGGATCTCAAGACAGAAATTTTAAAGACATACCAATACATACACTTCTTAAACACAAAATAAGACCTTAACATCAGGTATCCAGTAGAGTATATAAAACAGAATGATTCAATCCTGTATTTGAATGTTTGAAATAATTGTAGGTGTCCAACAGTACTACTAAAAAATGTCAATTCACATATCTGTTGTATTTTATTACTTCTGTTAGAAATCTGGGCTCATTCCTAAAAAAGGATTACTTATTTTAAAGGCAGCAAATCTCTCTGGCTTACTGCATTCTCTCAGTGTCTATTGTAAAGTTCCTTAATGCACAGCTTCATTTTTGTTACAAGAAAAAGAGAAAAAGTCACTTTCCCATAAAATAGGGAAATAGAGAAATTGTTAAGATACATTTGATTGCAAATATTTTTTACAGACTTGAGACAAAAAAAAATCATAAATCACAGCTGTAATTATTTTTCTGTTTCCAGTATGAAAATTATGTAACTGCAGACATAAAGGTACCAAAAAAACCTGTTGAAAAACTAAACCCAGAATATGCTGTTTTTTCCTCTAGTAGCATTTTTTTCTTAGTATACATGATCTGAACATCATTAAAAAAATCAATTACTACTTCAGGCACTGTTATGACTTTACAAATTACTAATGTAAGATCAGCAGGTCTCTCACTTTTCTGCTTTGTCAACATTCTTCTTCAAAACAGTGTTTTGGAATCCCCATTTTGACAACAGCACAGGTTTCTCACAGTAAATACTATTCGGAAAGCCAATTTCAATGTACCTCGAAAGAACGCATTTATATTCATGCTATTCTCTTGATTCCAGAAAGAAGTGAAAATATGCTAAGAGCAAAACCTAGCTACAGGACCATACAGAAAAAGATCTTGATGTACAAGGCAGGTTGCACAAGTAGGTGCATGGGTGCAATCTTACTGTGCTCTCCACTCCTGTGGAGACAGGTCAGTGAAATAAAGAGCTGCAGTAGGACTCCAGCATCTTGCAGCATATAGAGAGAGCATGTACAATAAAGATGCAACACAAGTAACATAAAATGGATGTACCTTACTATCAAGTCAACCTTGACATGATTACACTACATCAATCTTGGCAGTATTTTGTAATTAATCTTTAACTTCATTGCCATTAAGACTCTAGATAACTGAAAAAGAACTGGCATATTTAATCAGTGTAATGCTTGAATACATTTTGAGGGTAGCATTGAAAGAAATGGTGATCTAATTTGACCTTTGTATGTAAGTGTCTTAATGTCAGAAACAATGTATTAACAGAAGATGTTCTGAATTATCAGTCAAATGTATTTACTCCTAGCTCTCTAGGAAATAAAATCTTTAATTACCCTATTTGTGAAAATGTTATAATAATACTCTCAAAAGACAACATTGTGTAAGCCTTACCAAAATTTTACACTTTACAGCACTTTGATACCTGAACTACTTTAAAAACATTAAAATAGCATTCTAAAAGCAAGAACTCATCTTGAAGAATAAAAGCATATGAAATTTCTATTTCTGTGTAATCTTGCTGTAAAGAAAAGTTTTAAAATTAAAACTTAAAACAATGCAGCCCTTCTGTTCATCTGAGCCAACATTTTTGTTTTTTAATTCTGTGTCACTGGTTGTTAGCAAGGTCCAGTAAAAATAGATGTTCTTTTAAAGAACATATGTTTTTATTGGTTCACTCCAGGACTCTAAAATGCCAACAGCTGCAAGTAAGAAAACTGGATTTCCTTCTAAAAACATACATAAAAATACTTTTTTGAGCACAGCAAAGAAAAGACATTGTCAAATGCTGTACTGCAAAAATGGAAATTTTGGATGTATCCTTTTAAGAACGCTGAAAGCTTAAGGAAGTATTTAATTTAAAATAGTATAAATAAGAATGGCAAAGTCCTGTAACCCCAAACTTGTGAAAATTCATACTTGGGAAACTTGCAGATAGAATCTACTTAAAGTCAGAGACAAAATACTTTGTGCAATACAGACTGCCTAAACATCTGATCTAAGGTGTAACTGTGCACTCAAATCAAAGTTCCCATGAATTTAACACGTTATGAAAGATGGACTGTTAATTGAGAAAACTTCTTTACCTCAGACACTTTGAGTATATTAAGGAATATGAGAGCAGTGTAGAGATGGATGTCAAAGAGAATATTAGAATGCTAAAGACTTTGCTAAGTAAAGGATATTAAAGTTTCACAAATGGCAACATGCCATTTTATAAATGGTTTCACACAATCAATCCATCAAGAATTAGCTTCATTACTGGTACTGAAGATACAACCTCCCCCCTGAAAAAAGCCACCAAAAAAATCCACCCCTGAAAGAAAAAGGTTTCCTGTCTTTCAAACCCTCATGTTTGTTCTCCTCTCTGAATATATTTCCCTCAAAAAGTCTTCTATCTTACCTAGCCTCATTCAGGTGGCAGTTTCTGGTCAGACAATGAATCTCTCCAAGTGTTCCTTGAGCAACCATCAGTGCCCAACTGTACAGTTTTCACTACAACACCATCCATTCCTAGCAACACTCAATCTTTCCACAGCGCAGCCCAGCTGTGCTCTTCTAAAAGCACTCAGTCTTTTCACACAAATACCTCTGTACCCTGCACAGCATATATCACAAGCTGCTAAGACATAAAATGAAAAGCAAAGCAGGTAACATACAAATGGATAAGAGGAGATTCAGACATGAAAGGCTAAGCAGCAAGTACATCCTCTCATCCTTCCCATCTTCTAATTTAAAACATTAGGCTACTACTGGTGAGCCTTTTTTAATAAGCATCAGCTAACATGATTAAGGAGAATGTGGATATTGGTGAGAGGCACTGGTTCAACCTGCAGTGGGTGCTGACCCCTTCAGTGACTACTCTGGTGAGAAGGTTGAACATTGCAGTGAAAATCCAGCCAAACTGCAGAAAGAAGCAACTGATAAAAGGGCCACTTATGGAGAGGTCAAGAAGTGGACCAGAAGCATATCGAGTAAAATCCTTGAGGCTCGCCCAGAAAGAGACTGTTAAAAGCTGGTCCTAGTTCCAGACGCAGAAAAGGAATAAAGATGGTTTACAATGAATTGAGTATTTTAGAAGACAGAAAAATAAATGCAGATAACCACTTAATAGTATTTGGTCTTTACTAGAAAATGAGGTTGCATTAACATATCAAACATAACTTTAGTACTTGTATAAACAAATCATCTTTAACATATTCTCAGCTGTTCAGCATTCTCTTCAACTTGTACATGTAACGTTAACATGGTGTTATGGTGCCTGCCATGTCTACACAAATTGATGAGTTATTTTTTGATCGTTACTTAACATAATTCTTCAGTGAAATGTTCTGAAAGTAAAAAGGTACAGACATCACACAAGAGTAAAGAAAAAGCTCCAAACTATCAGAAAATAAACTTTAGTAAAGACAAAGATGGAATATAGCAAAGCATTAGCACTGAGAAGAGCAACCCCAAGCCCCCAGCCATTTGGTCCCTGTGTAGTCTGTTTACATCAAGAAAACACCTATTCCCAAAGGCCTCATGCAGAAGCATATTTAACTCTGCACTACTTAGGCTGATCAGACTGTTTACACGCTTTCAAAGAGACAAACATTTTGCTCCACTGGGGTCCCTCACTCTTGTCTCACTGAACTAGACATTAATGTCAGGTGCATTACTTGTTTTGTATTTCAGCACAGATTTGACCCAGAGAAAGAGTACTGATACTCCTTGGCTAAGGAAACAACAACTAAAGGTGAATATAACAGAAACCACTAGTACTACCTTACTGAAAATGCAGTCTTGGTGGCTATTTAATCCTATTACATCTACATTTGCTTTTAATATTACTATATAGCATATAGTATTTTCCATTGTTTATTATCAGAAGGAATTCAAACTAAACCCCCCTGAACTTACGGCAATATGCTAGAGTAAAAAAAAAGTCAACACATTATGCCATTTATGTGTTAGAAAAAAAAGGAATGGATTTGTCACTGTGAATACGTATATGAGGGTCAAAGTGGAACAGAACAAATGTACTGAGACTAAGAAGGTGCCAAATTCTGCACAAAGTTTTTTCCTGAATTCTCAGTTACATTTGATTGTCTCATCCAATTAGTACAGACAAACAATAGTATTTTATGAAAATGTATTTATTCATCTAGACTCCTTGTCATAATGTGTAATACTTAATAATCTCAAGAATCAGCACTGGCATAAATACACTAGGCTCCATTGATGAGATTGCTAAAAAAAGGGACAGTATATAGATAGAGGTACTATACCATGCTTGCCTTGTTCTTGTACTCTTCCTGAAGCCTTTATGCATTTTAAACAAAATGCTTATCAGAATAGTAAATAACACACCGCATTTTGATGGAAACACGGTTAAAAGATGACCTTATGGAATACCATGATCCTACTACAATACTTCAGAAGCAATAAATTGCAGATACATTTCTAAATTAGTTAACACACATTCATTGCAACAAATGGCAAAGTACAAATAATTATTCTAGACACTAAACATGAAAAAGATGAAAAAACATGGCTACTTTTTGCCTGTTACATTTTTTAAGTCATCACCTGTGGAAACGTGAATAAAAGAAACAACCATTTGAAGTGAACAAAACCAATTCGGTTCTTCTCTTAGTTTATTATTCTGTTTGCCATTTCTTACTCTGTTTATAACGATCTATATATCAAGAGTAGCTCCCAGCTCAAAAGATGCCGAATGGAATGCAAGTGTTCTCATTTCGACAGCCTTTCTCTCCCTCTCCCCTCAATATTTTTTTTTCTTGAACAGTCTGCCCCTTGTCCCAAATTCATCATGATTTCTGGAGAGGCAAACATCTTGTGCCACTTGGATGCTGCACAACTCTTTCCTTTGCAGACAAAAATAATACCAAAGTCATCCAGTCAAAACACAAACCAACCTTTGGTGTCACTGTGAATTATGTACTTTGAACTGCAGATGTTTGGAAGCACTCATGTTTATATAAATAGATTTCATCCTTTTTATTTCTTTTAAAATTATTTTAAAAGAAAGAAATAAATGAGTAGCTACATAATAATTACTAGAAGAATTTTTCCATTAAATTATGATTTTGAATTAAGGCTTTCTAACCTCTGAAAGAAAAGTCTTTTCTTCAAAGTTCTGGCAAACCAACAAATGTGTTTAAACGATTATTTATACAATGCCCAGCAGCTTAGAACTACTGGGATTTCAAGAAAGAGAAGTGCTTTTGTAAAGCTTAGGCCTCAGAAACATGCATCTTTAAAAATTTTTATTGTATTAGTATGAAAAACACTTAAATGTAAACTTTTGATTTTGGGTTTGGTTTTTTTTTTCAGTAGTGTAATGGTGTCTTGCTCCATCAGAAGCCACAAACAGAAATGCATCAAAATAGAAGTGAAACATTTTTGTCTTGTCACTAAGAGCCAGTTGGAACCTAAAGCATTAAAGCAGATAATACATTGTATACATGACTTGGTTTCCTCTTACCTTTCCTTCCTTTCTATTTCTGAACATGCCAAAATGCAGAAAAACAAGCTACCATTTATTTTCATTTTAATAGTTAAAGAAATTAAGTGCACAGATTCAGAAAACTCAGACAGTAGTTTAACTGTTCCCACTCTTCATGTTAACAATCCTTACATGTGCAGCTACTCAACAGCACTGAGTAGCCCTATAATATCCTCCCACCCAACTCCATTTTCTATATATTCTTAACCTTCCTTTCAGTGATGACATTTCGAAGATCAAGACAAGCTTGATCTACTTCTCAAAGAGCTCTGCACACACAGAATTTCTTAATCAATGGCATTTGTTACAAAAAAATGTGCAAGGAGAAGAGAAGAAGGGAAAACATGATGTTCTCAAGCTACATGTCATTCAAGCAGGATTCCTGTGCTGGCTGTGCCACTGGACTACCACAGCTCTGCTAACGGGTTGCTGACAGACTCCTGATCTGCAGGAGGAAACTTAATAGCAGGAGCTGTTGTAGCCACATAACTGGGTCACCTTCACAGTTTCCTGTATCTACTGCATGTAAGTTAACAATCTTACCTTAACTCTGATCCTTTCTTTATAGTTGTTCCTATTCAGAACATAAACTCAGTAATCTGGAGTCAAACATATTCATGAGGCTCTACCACGTCTGAAATTAAGCAAAAATGCATTCAAGTAACCTAAAAGTGGTTTTCTTCCTAAGTGCTTGTCATATATAAGTGACTTCTGTTTTACATGGAAGTCACATTATGAATTCAATTTTTTAATTTCATGCCTATAAGTCTAATAAATAATGTATAAACTAAGCATGTAAGCTGATGAGTAGTATGCAAGGTTAGTATGCTTGCTCACACACAGGCCTCACTGCAGAGTTATAGAAACACTAAAAACTGGCACAGTTCAATGAACTTCATATAGTTCACATGTCACTGTGTTATATTAAAAAGCAAAGGAAATTACCAATACTCCCAAATAATTAATCAAATGGAAAATAGTATTTAAAATTTTATCATAAGAGGGAAGGATCGTTCAAGTGTCAAGATCCTTTTTTAAAAGCAATGACAAAAAAATTGAAAAAGAAAATCTTTATTAGCTAAATTCTAAATAATAACAATAGTATTTAGACTAGGATCAGTTTTACTTGGAATGTGTGGCAGCAATTGCAGCATACAGATTCAAAAGACAATTTCAGTGTAGATACTTCTGCACAGAAAATAACTGAGCAACGAACCTCAACATCCTTAAAAACATTTAAAGAACAAAATTATACAACATCAAAGAGATCTTTGAATAAACTTGCCATCAAAACAGGACATGTATTAGTATACTGTTTAGAAGAGAACCAGGAGTGAAACATCCTACTACATGAAAATTTCTGTTGTGGTTGAGTAGTAAGTAGTACTGCAAGCAAGGTCCCAAAGAAGCCAATCTGAGCAGCTAAATATTAAAATACTACTCTGATCTTTGACTTATGGTCTTAGTATCTATTTTCCTAGTCAAAGAAACTAATTTAAACACTATTTTGCAAGGCAGCTTTGGTCATTCTAAACTCTAATGCTAATTACTGTGCAATTCTTCAGCACATTGAGCTGTAATATTATCAGTGGGCTACTGCAGTCACAATACTTGGTAAATGCAGATTACCTAACATACCACTGATTTTTTGTCTCTTGTTATATAAGGACTGATTCCTCAGTAGCCAGCCACCTCTTCATCACATGAGCTCAAAACCAATCACATTTTATTCCTGCACATTTATAGATCCTACACAGATTCTTTCTAACATAGAAATGTAATTGCAGAATCACAGAATGCTTGAGGTTGAAAGGGACTTCTGGAGGTCATCTTTCGCAGCCCTCCTGCTCAACCAGGGCCACCCAAAGGAAGCTGACCAGGACCATATCTAGATGGTTTTTGAATATCTCTGATGAGGAAGATTATAACTATAAAGGACTATGTACTGCTAATAAAAGGAAGGAACACATTTCAGAAAGTAATAAACTTCATTTTGGTAGCTATTTTACTTTTTTATTTTATTTCTCCTCCTTCGTGGATGAAAGAAAGAAACACAAGTCTTACCTCTGCAGTTTCCCTAGTGTCTCTCTCCCTCAAATGCAGGTTCTTTCCTCCTTTCATTTGCACAGCAGAATATACTCCCAAGTCTCAGTTCTCATGTTGGGCTATGTGAGCTCCATTCCACCACACTGTCTCATTTTTTATTATATTTTTTATTCGTCTTTTTTCAATAAATATTCTCTTTATTATGCAATTCTTCTCTTAATTATGCAAGTGTTTGGTGATGTTATAAGTCTCAATGAACACTGAGTAATCACTTTTTCCAACACTTAAATGAAACTAGCAAACAGGACTTTCTTATTTTACGGGATGAAAAAATAGCATAGAAATTTTAAGAAGCTTAATCAACCAACAAGGTCATGTCACAACTGGGATTACTACACCCAAAAGCTTTGCTTTGCTGACTCAACCAAGTGATACAGAGCTATTGCTTCCTGTAGCCACGTGTTGTTTCGCTGGCTCCTCAGAAGAGTAGTTGGTTCTATTACAACCAGATGGCCTGTGGCCAAGAAACAGCTTGTCAAACATCTGACACAACACACCATGATAGATAGCTGACAATCGTTTTTGTTTAAAGCCTCTCCCCTACTCCCAGTTAATAATGCACAGTGTAGATACTCAAAATAATCATATGGTAGAATGGAATTAGTAAAGGTGTGAAAAGTGTATGAAAAGAAGAAAATTTAGAAAGAAACTTTCACAGCCTGATGTTCCAGCTAGATCTAGAAATTAGCAACCTGATTCTCAGATATCTGATGGAGGTATGGTTTTAGAAAGTGTAACATTGTTTAATTGAATGTAACCAATATTAGTTGACAAGAAAACAAAATTTGGTAAACAATCTGTCATTCTAATGAGCTGATTTTCAAATAATCTTCAATGGATTTTCTTAAAATCCATATGCAAACAAGACTACTGCCTAAACATTAAGTTGGCATTTACTGTACAATTCTTCTCGAATAATTCTGTTCCATTTTCAAATATCTTATTATTTGAGAAAACAGCATCATGGATCACTGTATAGATGCCACAGTTCAAATTCTTTATTCAGATATTATAATCAAGAGATTGCAGGTGTTCCACATAGTATGCACTATCTGTTTGTCCTGATAAATACCATGCTCCCAATTAAGCCATCAGTTGATTAAGTGGCAGTTCTTAAATTTCTTGCTGTGTAATGCATTCTCCCCAAATTTTTTAATGTGTAACAAAAGCTATTTTAACCTAGAGATTATAACAAACTAAACCAGCTCACTAGGTATGTGAAAGCACAAAACTCCACAGATATGTCATGGATGGGAATAAATGACCTGAATCAGTAGTATTTGCTCTTTCTCTATGGAAGCAACATGCTTTCTTTAGGAAATTTCAATACTGAAGATCAGAACCATATGAAAAGAGTCAGTCTTTTAACAGCCTGAGAATGTGTGAAAAGGGAATAACTAATTATAAATCTTCAAATGTTATTGCAAAATCACTTTCTCACCAATACAGAGAACTAGGTAACAGCAAATACACAAAATTTGTATTTCAGGTATCTTTTTAAATTTGCTCATATGTGCTGAAAAGTAGAATGAAAAATGTTTTTTAAAAAAGAAGAAATTAATGAGCTTTGTACAAGCTTAAAATTAATCATACATAGAAGACAAAGACACTCCAAAAAGAAATTAAGAAACAAAAAAACCTCTACAAAACTAAAACAAACCCACATTTAGAAATTATGTATTGCTCAACTTTAGTAATACTGAGAAAAGTCTTAATAATTTTGATACATGAATAAGACATCTCAAGTATTAAGTAGTGATTGAATCTGAATATTTTACCTCTATATCAAAATACAGTTTTAGCTCCACTGAAGTGTTTCACAGGAATTAATGTGACTAGTTACCCAAATAGATACACACTTCTCAAGAGGATTGACCATGCTTTGAATTAACAACCATCTAAATGTTTTCAGACATATTGCTGAAAAGCAGATATTCTTAAACCTAAAACCAGCTGCCTTTGACATGTGCGATTACCAATACAACCCTCACCCAACTCAAAGCCTCTTGGCAATTCCATCCCTCACGTGTAAAGAGTAGGACACCCTAAGGAGAAAAAAAATTAAGAAAAACACAAAGATAGAGGAATGTTATGACAACTTCTGAAAGCAAAGTGATTTGCCTGCCTGCCAAAACAAATAAAATGGGTAAAATGTGTAACTACTTCTGAGAAGTGTCTGGATACCATAGAACACAGCACACACAACACAAAGAGAACATGTAAGGAGACACACAGCTGCTGGCTAGCCCTACAGTAGAAAACAGGTTGATATGACTATTTAGCATAAGGGATTAGCAAGGATTTTGCTATTTCTTCTGGGAGACTGGCACTGGATGCTTTAATTTTCACAGTGAGATTTTCAAGACTAGTTTTTGCAGACTGAGATTCAGTTAAAGTCCTAACATTTTGACAGGGGATGGGACCTCAAACAAAGAGGCTGAAAAAATGCTAGCAGTCTGAGAAAGTATGCTTTGTCTCAGAGCTACAGAAGAAGAAGGTAAACTCATACAGCTGGTGTTCACTCCTGAACACAAGCCAGCAGAGCTCTTTCTGGCAAAAAGGAGTGAAATCTGTTGTTTCCTAACACTGGGATCTGAATACAACCTCTGTCTGCGGTATGAAATTCCTCATCATGATTACAACATGACTTGGAAGGAAATCTTACCTGTTGGTGACAACATCTCATCTCATCTCATGAGATAAATACGAGAAAATGTTCATAGTCATTCTTCTGATATAGAGATTCCCTCTGTTTTTAGGGTTTTATCTAAACTTTGGTAATACTTCTGCAGATAGCAGGGAAAGGTGTTACAGCTAATAAAAAATAAGCAATTTGGTGTAAGTGGAAGATGTCCAGGAATTGCAGCAAAACTTGGATTAATATACTTAGATTTACATGTTCACCAATGCTAATTCATTAACTAGAGGTAATGCTAAAACTTTCAAAACATAGTTATTAATTCTATATAATCAACATTATACATTCAGAAGTATTACTGCTGATTATCCTGCACCAGGACGTTACACCAGTGAAATATCCTGTAGTTTGCCAATTGCAGTATTCTGTATTTCTGATAACACTGAGAATTGCAAAAAAGTTGTCATACTTTTATGATTTAATACAGTTCTTCACCCACAGTAAGGGCTTTTTTTGTTATACCTAGAAGTATGATACTTTTTACACAATCACAGTTTCTTAAGGGCTTTTAGGTATTTCCACATATTTGAATTGTGTCATTTAAAGTATTTCTAACACAAAAGCAAACTATGAATCCAAATGCTATTTTGTGATGACTCTGTATATCCACAGCACACTCAACCACAAATACTTTAAAAACACCACTGAAAAGAATGACAAAACACAGTTAATGCTTTCTGATGTTAATAAGTTCCCTGACAACAGAATCTTACAATTGCATGCAGACTATATGCAATAGGAAAGCCTATTCCTAATTTGCAAGAAATCAATGAATCATAGAATCATTAAAGTTGGAAAAGACCTCTAAGATCATCAAGTCCAACCACCAACCCAACACCACCATGCCACTAAAATATGTAATGAAGTGCCATGTCTACATGTTTTTTAACACCTCCAGGGATGGTGACTCCACCACTTTCGTGGGTAGCCTGTTCCAATACTTAACCATTCTTTCAGTGAAGAAATTTATCCTAATATCCAACCTGAACCTCCCCTGGTGCAAACCGAGGCCATTTCCTTTCGTGCTATTGCTGGTTATCCAGGAGAAGAGACCGATCCTTACCTCACTACAACCTCCTTTCAAGTAGTTGTAGAGCAAGAAGGTCTCCTCTGAGCCCCCTCTTCACCAGCAGGACCTGACTTTCAGGAGCCCATTCTGGCTAGGTCTGATCCCCTGGATGTCCTGCACATGCCGCATGATTGCACCAAGGATGATCTGCTCCATAACCTTCTCTGGTACCAAGGTCAGGCTGACAGGCCTGTAGTTCCCAGGACCTTCCTTCTAACCCTTCTTGTAGAAGGAAGTCACATTGGATAACCTCCAGTCATCTGGGACCTTCCCAATTAACCAGGACTACTGATAAATGATGGAGAGTGGCTTGGCGAGCACTTCACCAGCCCTGTCAGTACCCTCGGGTGGATAAAGGGTAATGGAAACTAATTTTTTCTTGTTCTCAAGCAACTCAGCTTGAAAAATAATTAACAGTGAATAAACAGAACATTGAAAAGAGGGTAAATCCTAGATACTTATCATCTGAAGCACGGAAGAGTAAAGCCATACAACAAACAAATGGAGGCACACTTGGTGAACAAGACACAGATAAGTTAATGCTACTGTGAAATCTCTTTCATAAAGAGAATATTGATCGATTTTCTTGTTCTACTTTTTTTGCCAGGGCCACTACACACTATAGACCAGAGTATGTAAAATAACTTCATCGAGCCTGTAAAAATACATATTTTATGTATGATGAAATTGATGTTGATTTCCAGAAATTGATTGATGGCTTCACTACTTCACAAGAAAAAAAAAAAGTCACGATGTCTCGACCAAAGCAAGAATGAATACTGCTGTTCTTATCTCTTCATTTAAAAACAATTAGAAATTTAAAAAGAAACTGAAGTAACAAAAATGTTTATTAAGTCCTACATTTCAGTCACAATCATCTATCATTCTGCTGAAAACAAGCAATCAGGTTATTATCATTACAATAGCTTTTCCTTACATCTTCTGTCACTGCCTAACCTAAACTTCCTCTTTACTGCTTGACACAAATGTTGATTCATAATGATGACTGTGGAGGGTTCCTCAATGCTAGAAGGTAGGTCAATATTTTACTCTAAGGACTCTGGGGTAAAAAAAATAAATAATTAAGTCAACAAAAAGCAGCTCTATTCATTTTTCTTAGCTCTATGTCCCATGATATTCTCAGTCAACTACTGATGTTATGGTAGTGGCATGATCAGCAATATAATTTAGCTGCTATTCTTTGGAAAGGTCTCCACTGCCCAATTACATCTAAACTTTACATTTTGTGTGTCATTTTATTTTGTGATCTATGCTACTAGTTTGAAACCAATTTTTCCTTGAAAGAACCAAGTTCACTTATGTCTCGTGAACAGGTCCAAAATCTTCACCACAAAAGTCTGCATATAAAGCAATCTAAGCAAACGTATTGGAATACTTTTCTCCAGGAATACTCATAACTTTTACTTCCCTTTACCTATTGATTTTATTTTTAAATAAATCTGTTTCTCCTTCTTGAAGTAATTTCATTTTTATCCTTAATTTCACATAATACACCAGCAGAGCTAGGATAACCAGGACTTTTAGAATATTTTCTTGGATTATATGAATTTTTTTCATTTCTATGCTTAAAATGATGAAGCTTTGAACTTTTATCTAAAGTTTTCAATGAGTCAAATTTTCACTAAAGAAACACAACTAGCACATTAATTTGCACTGGAGATGCAATTGGCAATTTCTGTCACCTGTCTCTACTGTTTATGCTTTGTTTTGCACCATGGAGTGCTATCAAAGAACATGGACTGGATTCCTTTTTTTGATTAAGGTAAACTCAAAGATGCATTCCATGCACCTAGTGCATTCTAACACAAAAGAGTGTTCAGATCATAGGACCTGACTACACCTAGTCCAAAGTAAAAACCAACCAAACAAAAAAAACAAACCCTCCAAATTGCAACACACACACGTACCCTGAAATATGTTAATATGGATGTCAGATGCTGAAAACTATTTCATACTGCAGATCCATTCCTGTTAGTTCACACTGCTTGCTAATACAGACATAATCAACCACAAAGTTGTAACTGTGAATATGCAAGAAGTGGCAAGTGGGTAAACGCAAGGAAGGAAATTAACACAAAAGTCAGAGGTATTAACCTTTACAGACTTCACATTCATTATAAATACAATACACAAAAATCCTGTTATCAGAAGACTATTTATGCAAACTCATCTGGGTATCCAAAAGAACAAAGTCATTTTGCAGAAAGATTTCTTAAAAGTTATCTAAGAAAACAAGCTTTTAATATGAAACACACAGTTGGTTTTGTTGGGGTTTTTAAATTATGTTTTAAAAAAATCAGACATTTTATCCAACAGGTAAGTCTAGTGGAAAACTTACTTTAGGTACCTCTACAATAGTTCTGGTACCTATAAAACTTATTGCATACACAGTGATTCAGTTTCCTCTTCAGAGGGAATAGTATTTGAATTCTGCTTGCATCACATTGGAAATTTCCTCGATGAGTTGTTGCTACCGAAATAGACTATCAATAAGCATGCAAAATATTTTTCCTCTCTTTCATCACAGGGTTTTGACATTAAATATTTAAATTAATTCTAGAAATTGGTTTCTAAGACTAAGATCTGTGAACCTAGAGCTTAGCACCATGATAGCTGAGTCAAATAGCAATTAATCAAACAAGCTTGCATGCAAATTTAGTGTCATTTTCAATGGGGTAAGGAGTTTCTAGGTACTGAAGAGAAGATGAATGTTGTACTGGAAATCCACTAAAGTTTACAATTAAAGACACAAAGCTCAATCATGCCCTCAAATACTATGCAGACGTATTTTCTGAATTCTGCACAACACACTGTTTGCAGAGGAACAACAGGTGATTTAACAATGCAAATAATGATGTGTCTCAGGGCATCATTCAGCCCAAACCTTGTGGCACTAAAAAGAAGAAATGTAGTATCAATTAAAAATTTGCTTCAGAAGTTCAAAAAGACAAACCGTAATCCCTCTCTTCAAGGAAACATTTCATTAACATTTGCATATTTACTCATACTTAGCATTCATGTACTAAATAGAAAAGTTCAGTATAAGAGCTCCTTATCGTAATTTCCTTTGGATTGTCCTCTCCCTCCCACGAATGACCTACCAGCTAACCTGCACTCCCAGCTGTGAGAAGCATTAACTGAAAAACCAGAGGACACCTTATGCAACCAAAGCCTTGCTGGAGTCAAACTAAGGAATAAGAAGCTACAAAATACTTGCTTTCACTAGTGAAATTCCAATTCCAGTGAATTCATGCTCTACTAACAGATACTTGTCTACAGAGAAATCACAACCTCTGCTACATCAATACAAGAAACCACTGACACTACAGGCATGGATGTATCATGTCCCCAGATCTTCTCCTATCATCCTCTCTGAACATCTTACTTCTCCTCAGCTTCCTTAATGCCTTGATAACTGAGAGTTACATACAGTGATCAAACAAAGCGGAGCACCATGTTGAAAGACAGGTGTTATCCTTTTGGGGAGCATTCTACACAAATCAGAAAACCCAATGTAAGACACCAAGAGGATTTTGTTTGGCCAGTTTCCTCTCTGGTTTAGGCTCCAGTGGACTAAAATTCCTACTTCAGAAGAAAAAATTACTTCATACATCTTCTGAATGTAGCCAAATATTTAACTGAGTAATTCCCCTGGAAAATATTCATGCTTCAGCTAGCACAAATATATCCAAGGTAGAGAGCTGGAGCATACCAAACAGTCTCAGAAGGTAAAGAATTAGTATAATTTTTCAAGCTGCCAGAAGCTTAGAAATTTTTAGAAGAGGTAAGCAGCCAAGTAGGTAAGAACTTACCCTTTTGTGAGATGCAGAAGATTCTTCATGCCCTTCAGCATCATTCTGAATAGTTTTGCTTCATGCTTCCCAACTACAGCAGTCACTGGCTCTATTTGGCAATTTTGAAATTCTGCAACCAGTGGGATTCACTTCAGTTACTTCACTGAGAAGCAGCGAAGAAAACATGGATTGGTCCACGTTCAGTATAACATGGACTTCCTAAAACATGGATTTAATCAAACTTTCAAAGGATTATCTTTATTTAGGTACATAGGAAAGGCAATGTAACATTCTAAAGCACTGTTCCAGAGCAGCAAAATAAAATGAAAACTAACATTGCTAATCACAAGTGCTTGTATAACTTGGCTTTTTGTAATCTTCAGGATGCCTATTACTGAGCATTACCTCCAAAGAAGAGATGTATGTGAGGTTTACCTGAGGCCACTGATGTGAACAGTAATAAAAGTGAAAACCATTTCTTCAACTCCTGCTTCTTTTCTCCCTGCAGTCACAGTGCAACTTTTAATGTTAAATCTCAAATGATGTTGTAGGGTTTTTTTTAATATCTATATTTTATTCCATATCCCTATTGTTTCTTCTCAGGACTTGGACTAAATTTGCAGGGCAAAAGAAGCATCTTGCAGACAGCTCATCTCTCTCTGTTTAAGCATCCTGCTAGCAATTAATTTCCCCATGCCTATTCATCTGCTGCAGAGAAAAGCACTGCAAATGAGGGCAACAGGAACTTGCTGTTGCCTGCCCAAAAGAAACCAGCCATAACAGTGAACCAGCATGGTTCTTGGATCCTCAAATTACAATAAACATGCTCTTCACCTTCACTTCAATCCTCAAACAAGCTTGTGACCAAAATCAGCAGTACCCCACAGCAGCTACCTGGTATACAAACAACTGTGAATAGTGTACTACCTTTTCTTTTCCTGTTTCCAAGTATCAGTGGTGGTAGGGGAAGCATCCTGGCAGAGCAGCTAGGAGGACACTGTCAAATGTGCTTCTGCCAACCAAGAGCTTGATTATTAATATCCTTAATTAGGAAGTGTCAAAAAGTACCAAAACACAAAGCTAAAACTGACCTAATTCAAACTACTGAAAATAACATCCCAACTGTGGTTTGAGTTGCAAAGGGAACACCTCTACCCTAAGATAGAAGGGTTATGTGGTGTTGTAACCTGTCACCTGATTATTCCCACATTAAGTGCCCATGATCTGTAAGTATTTTTTTTTCATTTGCATATGCTTTTGTTGGTTTTTTTTCACAGTTCATACAGCTTTTGGGTTCATTACTTCCATGAGTCCAGTTCACTTGTGCTGAGAAAGCCTTAATGCTCTGTGACTCACAGATGAGACAGAGCTCTACACCTTATTTAGTGTAAAATGGGGGGAAAAGCTTCAGCAGAATGTAAAAAAAAAAATTATCAAGAAGCTGGCTTGTTTTCTGTACAGACATTTATCAGTTATTAGTCATTAGTCGAAACTGATAATGATGGGCAGTCATGCATAGTGCTTCTTGTCTCTGTTTTCAATGATGATAAAGTTCTGCCTGCTGCCAAACAGTGCCTCAAAATGGAGAAAGGTACTTTAACTTGCTTCAGATGAGCAACTGGGCGCATGCCAATTTTTTACATGAACAGTCATAAGCATGTTCCTGCATAACAGGATGTGATCAAACTATTCAAAGCTGTAAAACCAGGTTTGCTTGCCAGTTATGTTATTGCTTCGAGATCAGTGTATTACAGACAATACTTTGCCAGCTATGAAGCCACTGTTTTTCCTTATAAAAGACTCTACACCTTTAATATTTAAAACTCTGTGTAGGAATGACTGTTCTCAATTAAAAAAAAATATTACAGAATGAAAGGACTGAAAAGATATCACATAACAAACACTGTACTATAAGCCATCTTTTATTTAGCTTTAAAATATTACTTCCTTCAAGCTGTACCAATTAAAAGGTCCCCCTCTCTTCTGTAAACCAGAAGACAAGTAAGTGTAATGACTTACTCACCCTCAGCTTCAGCTGCCAACCCTGTAATCACATTAACATTCCTATCCATAAGGTGTGATGTGGTTAATAGGTGGCTGCCAGATTGAGACATTGCACTGTATTGCCTCCTGCTGGAAACCACTTCTTTAAAGTATTTTATGAAGACAACACAATGTGACTATACCATAGTTTATTGCGTCTTTCACTAATTGGATTACTCAAGCAAGAAAGATTTTTGAATAGAGACAGAACTGTCGTACTACCAACTGGACAAAAAAGTTTTTTCCTTCAGTGGATTAAGACAGAACTGAACATTACAGACAAGAACATGACATATTATTTCTCATGACAGCCAGCATCTTTTTCCATTTTCCTTTCAGAGGATCAGTCATAAAACAGACTCAAGCTCCCTTGTGGAGCACAATATCTGTTCACTAACAAACATATCTTAGCAAATACAACCAAACAGTTGAGTTTGTTTTTTTAAGGGGGTTGGTACAGGAGAAGATGGATGTCAATGTTTAGCCACGCTTTAGTTGTTTGTTTTTTTATTCACTTGAAAATACATACTGAAAGTAGTATCAAATATTTGAGTTTATAACATTTTATTTGTTTTCACACATACAAAAAGTAGTTTGCATATTTGCTCAGCAATCTAGTGAATGATCTAAGACTACATACACATGCACAGCTCAATACAGTGACAGAAGTGCCTCTATCTGCTTCCTAGTAAAAAGTAACATTCACATTTGAAACCTCAAAAGAATATGGAGAGGTTCTTGGGTATACGGCTAAAAGAAAAAATCTACATGACCATTCCAAGACATAAATAGTGATCTTCATTCTTCTTAAGAATAATTTAAAAAAAAAAAAAGTAAAATTTAAAAAGAAGACTCACAACTAGGTAACCATTGCCAAGTATACTGCAATAGAGGTCTAGTTAAATGCAGCTTAATAGTGTAACTACCGGAAAAAAGTATTGCGAAACTGCATCTCAAAGACTAGTTGAAAGTAATCTGTATTTACTTGGTCATAGGAAATGCAAAGTTTATAGAAATTTCCATTCTCTATGAATGTAATCTATTCCTCATTTGAAATCAATGTGTTCTAGCTGTGAAGGCTTTTGTATTATTGTTTTTTACTGAGAAAAATCAGAAAACCTACAAGTAAAACCCAGAAAGTTACATTCTTATATTCAACTGTCAAATGCCAAGCTATTGTGAAGAAACCCGTAAAGAAGGACAACAGATGCACCTTCATTAAACACAGTCAACCCAAACTCTTATTTTCATATAGGTAGCTCTCTGTCATATGGAACCAGCTATGTGGGTCACTCAAATGATACTGCTGTCTGCAGCACTGTACAACAGCAAGAAGGAACAGAGCAACATGGTGTTCACACAATGTATCATGAAGCATTTAGCTTCCATTGCCCAGAGACCTCCAAAATTTAAAAACACCTTTTCAGAGGACAGCCACAGCTTGCTAACTATTTCTGCTTTGTCTCAGCCTGTTCTCATCACTCCTCCCCTCATACTTGATGCCATCTACACCGAAAAGAAAAAGATTTCAACTTGCAGATGTTATGAATGCCTGAAGCAACCTCAGATCTAATTTCCAACAATTTGCATTTGTTATGCTAAGCATATACATCCCCTGAATTATATCTAGTCCCTTTGTAGTCTAATATAGGAATCCCTCTCCTATTGTTCTTGCTGTTAGCACTGTAATAACTACTGCTATTGCAATGTTAACAAAAGACTACTAATAATTCAAGTACGGTACGAATTCCCAAGGAATGATCAAGAGAGAAACGCAGGTTGAAATGGTAGCTTCAATTCCAAGGACCTATTTTCTAGATTCAAGAGTTACAGCTCTTGAATCAAAGCATCACACATAATCAACAGAGTTCTATCAATAACAAATAATTTAAACCAGTAATATGATAAATTGCAAATTGTATCACACTAGTACAGCCTAATACCAAATTATTAAGTTTTCATTTGGCAGGGACTTATTTTATTATTTTTTCCCCGCTGTACTATCTACTTAACAATACCTGTGCTTTATGCTGACAGGCCTAAAGATGGCTTTTCTAGTTGTGGCACTTGAATCATTACTAGATAAAATAATTATCCTTATTAATTTCCAAGCTTATTACTTGTAAAAGATTACTCCTTAAACAGACAGCTTAAAAAACAAATTAAAATGTATATTAGAATGCCCTACAATGACATTATTCTGACATTCATAGAAGTTTTATGATCCAACTATGTCTGAAAGTCTACTTCAAGAAAGAAGCAGAAACTGACAAAAAATAATAAAAATGGAAATATCAAGATATCCTTCTCTTCTGCTAAAAGCTTTTCTCTTATAAGCTGCTCACTTTTCAAACGCCCTGCGCAAAGAAGGATACAAACCTTTGGCAGAACTGTTGGATGTCTCCCAGTACCTTCTCTGCTCATCATTATTACAAAAACAAAAGAAAGCAGACTGAAAAAGTGAGGTTCTGGATTAACCATTTTCCAACACTAATATCCTTCACAGTGCACCCTAGGTAGATATACGGAACATTTTCAGCACCAAGACAGATGGGGTTTTCAAGGTTGAAGTAGGAGAGAATGCAAAAACAATGATTGCAAAAAAGTGAAAATTACAGTGTTTGTGAAAGGGCTCTTTACCAAAAGACTTCTTAATACAACATAAATTCAATTAATATTATCAATATCACTCAAGATCACAAATTTGACTTTAAATACAAAAGAAATTAGTTAGATGTGGGCTAACTTTGCTAACTCACATTCAAAGTCTAAATTTTCAGTACTTGAAGAGTCAGATGAAATTTCTTGCCTGGATGAATATGTAAGTTTCATCTAGTCTAAAAATCCCCTGCTTGGACTGTTCCTACCTACAGTCTGTACCTATTGAGCTAAATCTAGGTGAAAATCCAGGAAAGAAAACTGAGGGGAAAAAACCTAACAGAAAAGCTCTTGCATGAGATGAGAAAACAAGGAGACTCTCTTCATAGTGAAGAGAATTAAGCCAATACTGTTCTGTGAAAATAGGAAATTGCAGGGAATGAATGATCTTAGCAGAAAAAGGACCTCAGGTACTTTCAAGTCATGTAACAGAAGCATAAGACTTTGAGAGTCAAGGACAATAATACTAATTTTTACCTCCTTAATCTAAAGCAACAAAAGGAGGAATTGCTTACATTGTTGCATGTGGCACTGTTATCTTCCTTTAATGTATATTTCTGCCACTTACAATCCTTTACAAATCTTTGAGTTCCAGTTAACTGTTGTCCAATGCTTTATATCAATACAGTATACTGCAAAACTAAGCCCTTAATAGCTTTTTCATATTGGTCAGTACAGTGAAATGTATTTTGTTTTCATAAAAGGACAGCTAGTAATCAGGTGCAAAAAAAATACAGAAATAACTTCTCATGAAATGCATCAATGCCACTTTAATGGCCACTACTACCATGAAGAAACAGTTGATCATTAAACAGCCATTTACTACAAGGGCTCTCTTTGAAATTTTCATCAGAGAAAAATAAATAACATTTTCTTCCCCAAAAGTAAAAAAAAATAAATTAAAAAATAAAATTTTGTATTGAGTGATTCTATATGTGTAGAGACTTACTTGAGACAAAGCAGCATCCCGTTGTTCTATTACTGCATTCATTTCCTCTGCTATTATTTTCTTTTTACGTTCTTTGGTCCTGTGTATTCGATTCAGAATTATAGCTCCATTCTTCAGTATATCTGTCCCTGTGTCTGCATTGTTTATTCTGTTCAGTAATTCCTGTAATGTCTACCAACAGCATTATATGTTAGTCAGACATGAAGTTTTAATATATTTTATTTAATATAGGGTTTTAATTAATAGGCACATGTGAATTGTAAATTGACTGAGTGAAGTTATTGAATTTTCATATTGCAGCAAAGATGTACATTATTAGTGTGTCAATTCTTCTTTTTCCCACATCTTAGTTCTTGAAACCCACTCAATTGAACTTAAGCCTCTAAGATATAAGACTGACATCAAGAAATCTCCTCAGAGAATGGCTTACCATGTCATTTTCTTCAGGGTTAATATTTTCTAGCCTAGAAAAAAGGGACACAGAAAGCCTGATCAGTAGCATTTCCTTAGTGCAGCAAAATGAGTTCGCTTTTTAAATCTTTAGAACCTCAAGTAATTTCATTCTACTAGTCTTTAGAGTCAACCATGACACTGAACATATTAAAGTGTCACCTGCTCGACTCCATCTTTCAATAATGCTCCATATCTTCAGCACTGACTTCAGACTGTTAAGTTATTAATGTTTACTGCTATATATGACTACAAGGATCAATTGTTCATATGTGCTTAGATGAAGAAAGTTCCCTAGTGATAGAAATGACTGATGCTTTTATTTTATTTATTTCTGGGCTTACAACTTTTACCTGACATTTGTATTTGTGTCATTTTTACTGCATCCCAAATGTAACAGGACAGGACTTTTGTAAAGAATTTTTTTCTTTTCATTTTAAAGTAGTTCTTTTTACACTTCTCTCCCTCAAAATGAGGACAAAAATCTGGCTGAAATTTCCTTTAAAATATTTTGGTTTTATATCTTGCATAAATTGTTTTTATATTGCAAATTCTCTGCGAGGCTCTTAATTCTGGAAAAACCCCACCTGCACTTTCCATCATTTCTATTTCAACAGAACATATATTGACCTGTCAAATACAAAGATGATACATTTAGTCAGGCAGCATCGAGCACTGGCTGTGCAAAAGCAGCGAGTGATAGCACAAAAATCTGATAAATGGGATAGTGTGCTTTTTATTTTACCTAAGGTTAGTTACATGGACAGTATATTATTTAAAAAAACTTCTATGTATTTTAAAACTGAAGAGGTCTCTTTTCTGGAAAAGATAAGCATATTAAAGCATATTTTAAAAGACCGATATAGCACCATTAAACATCTACTACACTTTTTCAACAGTTCTGTGACAGGGTTTTAGCAAGTAAACATCACCGAGCACTTGACAGCACACTAGCACCTTTTGCATTAACACATTAGTTTTACCAGATAACAGTATGTAAGGTATAGTAAATTAATCAGTATGGAAATTAATTCTTTAAATATAAAAGAAATAATTCAGAATGTACTACCAGTGTAAAACAGCTGGTATATTTATATGAAATTCACAAGCAGTAACTACAACATACACAGTCAGCACCAGAACTAAACAAAGTAAAAGCTAACCTTTGCTGGGTTTGACTTGTACTCATAAAGTAAAACAAATCATAAAATAACACATTGTAAGTCCAAATTCTCAGAACCAGCTTCTTGACTTGGCTCCTTGTAGAGTTCCTGCTTTAGGTTTTTCAGTGTTCTAAGTGCCACTTCATGTGGGACTTAAAAATGGATCTCCAGCTAGTTTGTATTCACAATGAGAGGAACAGTATTTGCAAAAGTAAATTGGCAGGACTGACCCAGCTTCTCCAGAGAACTTCTACCCTGCTAAAAGTGTGGGTCAACAAAATCACCCAGCCGACCAACAGGCTAGGTAAGCAGGAAACCTTAGGGAGAAACAGGAGTGGGAAAAAGAACAGGAACTTCTATCCTAAGTGCAGTCTTTCAGCATACTACTGCCACAAGTCTGTAGGTGTACATACACCTTCTTAGGTGACAGTATTTTTTAAAAAGCAGCATCAAGAGCTGTGTATTTGCCATGCTGCCTCAACTTGTGCTGTGCCCAAGCAATAAATGACCCTTAGATCTCTCATGATTTTAAATAGCAGTAACCAAGGATTCCTCTTCACCCCGTTTCTATACACATTCTGCTAATGTAACCTCTGGGGCCAACAGGACTGAAAGAATTTTGGTTGTTACAGGTAAATAATGACAGAAGACTTGCTTCAGCTGCTAATTTAAAGAAAGCATTAAAGCATTTGATAAAGGTTGGCAGGCTGTTCAATATTGCCCTCTTGTAAAGATCTCTGATTGGAGTAAGTCCAAAGCAGATGGAAGGACTGACCTGTGCTCTAAAACTTGATGAGTATTGCACACAGAGCCAAGGCTCTTTAAAAACCCCCAAACCTCTGTATTCCATGTCTGAGACAGAGAACCTGACCTTTTGAACAACCAGCATCAGGAAGAAAATATTAAGGGTGGTAGTTGGAAAAGCTCCAAGATTCCAGAAGAAACTCCAAAATTAAATAAAGTAAGACAACTCCCTCATGGCTCATCCCATCATCTCTGCTCCTTCCAAAGGATTAGTGGAGCAGAGAAGTGAACTGCAAAAAAATTTCCATTCAGCCACACTAATAACTACTTAGAATAAAGAGGCTGAGAAAAGTAATTTCCTCATGGGGGTGACGCTGCTTCCGAGTATGCAGCACCTCAATTTGACTTCTCTCAGTTACAGTCCTGGTTTGCTCCTCCCATTGCAAAATACCAGGCATTCAGAAAGACACAGAAATGCACGTCATGTCACCTCAGTTGAGGTGTTACTATAGTCAGTAAAGATGTCTGATGATCTGAAAAGCCTTAGAGTGCTGGAGCCAGGCTGGTGTGGCAGCAGAAATTTTGACTCCACTCAACAATTTCTTGCTTGCAAGGTGTACAGGTGCATGAATAAGCAGCCTATAAACTTAGAATAATTGGACTAGAAGAAAAACAGTTGAGTCTGATAGAAGCAAAGCTGCTTTCTTGGTTCTGTAATGCTCAAAGATTTTTCTGTAATGCTCAAAGGTTTCAAAACCAGCAAAGGACTTTCTTCAAAAAAACCAAAAGAACACAAAACACTCCAAACCAATAATCACAACAGGAAATGTTTCCCTGTACCATACCATTTCTCCTTTTAGTAGAAATAAAGCATGAGTTTTTCCTCCATTTCAGGGCACTATATACAGCAACTAATGCCCAGTAATTCATTACTTGCTGCATGGATGATTAACAAACTTTATAGTGGTAACTATAAGTTAAGTAACTTATATAAGTTATAATTATATTATACATATATATTATACATATATTATACATATATATTATATTATAATTATATTATATAATTATATATAGTATTAACTTATATAAGTTATATAAGTAACTATAACTAAGCTCCTCTACCTTTATGGCCTTTGTCAGTTAGGATCTTTCTTTTACTGCTGCAATGACTAAAATGAAAATGATCAATGAAAATAAAAGCATGCAACATTTTTCAGAACCATTCGGTAACATCTTTGTGTCCCATGGGAGGCATAAGACTGGTTAGAATCTGCTTAAGCATTTTGTTTGTGTCCAGAATGCCCTCAGTGACAGGTCACACAGCACCCAGGGCGTTAAAGACTGGAGTATGATTCTTCCCAGTGAGCTGCCACTGTCACAGTCACTCTCTGTCATGCAGAATAGGAGATCCTGGAAAACACTGGAACTATGATATTACAGTACACATGCAGCTTGGTAAGGGCAATTCACTTTGTCCCCAGTCTTGTGTCCTGGTGTTGGCTGTGTTGACAGCAAATATCACACAGAAGCCTGACCTAAACTCTTGCAGAATATACAGGAAAAGATATGAGCTACAGACAATGGCTCACTGGTTTATGCAAAGAGTAATGTATATCAGGTATTGTGTTGGGTTTGTATTTTTCACAGGGAAATCTCCAATTCTGATTCTGAGACTGTGAATGGCATCAAGGTATCAGGCCTCTCTATAAAGCATCAGAAAGAGAACTCAAGTGGGTGACAGCAACAATAATTGCTATCCTCTAAGTGATAGCAATAAGGTATTAATACGTTGTCTCCAAGCCAAGGGAGTTACTGACCCTATCCTAGAAGAAAGTACCTTTTTTGTCATTACAAGTGTATGTAGTTCCTTCTGGAATGACATTTCTTTTTAGGGAAGAAAGTATGCATTTTCTCCAAGAAATGGATTCTTCTCTTTTCTCATCCTTCTGATTAGAACTGACTTAGTCTTCCAGTACATGAGTGAAGCAGACAGATGGGGTTGAAGGGGACATAAGTGATGGTATTCTCAAGGATTCATGTGCATCACGACCTGCCACACAAGTCTATGGATTCCATTGCAGAAAAATCAGCAATATGCCCCTCACACACTTAATTTGTGATTTCTTCCAGAAACCCAGAAGTCATTGACTAGGTCTGTTGACAAGAATAATTAATTTGCTGTAGATTTGAGTGCTTTAATCCCAAAGATTGTGAGTTTATGCTAACATTTCATACAGAGTTTCAATTGATGGTTGGAGCCATACAAAACTTTCTTGCTTTCTTTACTCCTGGAACATACAAAACTAGAAGTGACAGAATAAACTGGAAAGACTGGAGTTAGGCTCACAGTTACAACACCTCTTATGGAATTTAAGCACATTTGCAATTTCCTCAGAGACTGCTGCTCAAAGCAAGATTTCAGATACATGCACACCTATAACGGGCTCCATGGAGACATTTACTCTAATAAATTGAGCACTAATTCTTGTGGGAATGGAATCTCCTAATCTTGCTGTTGAGTCATGCTCACAAGCTGTGACAAACTCTAGCAACTTGTGAATTCCACAGAGTAATGATGCACAAACTATGTGCTGATTATTAAAATTTATTTAGACAACATTCCTGGCCTTACCTACAAAAATACCCAAAAGAAGATGACTGTTTTTCTGCCATAAAGAGGAAAGAGTGTACTTGGCAGAATCAGTTATTTAAAATGTAATTGCCTACCATTTAATTAACTAACTGCATCTCTTCTTGCTCCTACCATGAAAAACTTCTCAGTTTGCTTTGTATTTCTCTTGGCAGAAAAAAGGGAAAAATTTCTCAGCCACTCTAGACTATGTGAGACTACCACAGATGGTAACCAGGATGATTACAATTACGATGGAGAAGGATTACATGGAAAGGCAAGTTGTAGCCTCAAAGATGCCTATGAGTGAAAAAAGAAACTATTGTTGATCTTCCTCTCCTAATTTAACAGGTTTGATTAACTTGAGATTGACTATTTTTGTTGTGTTAACACGGCATACATAAAGCTCTCTACAGTATTAATTACACCCTTACTGTCTTATAAACTGCTCATACACTAAAGATAAGAAAAAATCCATATATTTTTACTATGTCATCCACATAATTAGTAGAAGTTTTACTGAAGTAAATGTCTAGTGGGCTTAAAGGCTTGACTGATTTCCTATACATTGCAACTTCTGAATGACATTCCAGTACCCCCTGTGAAAAGATCCCTATAAAATGTCACATTCATCTTATTTATCCCTGAATAAATCAGTATCAAAGCTTTTGATTATATTTTTCATTTTTGTGGTCAAAATCATTCACCTTGCCTCATTCATTCAAGCCTCAGAAAAAGACCTTATAGGATGGTTAACAAACTAACCAGTAATACATTAAGACTAGCACTGGCCTGGTGTTTCATCAGGGAGGAGTTTGGTCGAAGTTTTCCTACATAACCACCATTAAATAGTTCATGACAGTCACAGACTGACACAGCAACCTTTTTTGCACAGGGAAAGAAATGTATACTTACTCTTTGAGAGACTCTTCTAAACGCTGGACTCGTAGAAATGCTTCATCTCTCTCTTCATTGGCTAACCTAAGCCTTGCCATGACAGCCTTGTCACGTTCCCGTTGAGCAGAATAAACTTCTTCCACCAGAGCTGCAGAAGTAACCAGTGTGTTTAACAAACAAATTTGACAGGGAAAGACACTATTAGGTGCACTTACATGGGCCTTTGCCAGCATCTCCTAAAATCAACATTCCTCCACTGATCTTGGATTACTCTGGATAAAGTCTACATTTATCTTCAGATGCAACACTAAATTGCCATTGACTGCTAAAATGAATACTTTAAGGCATAATATAAAGCTATGTTTTCAGCTTCACCCCTATATAATTGAACAGGGCAAGGAAGTGACTTGCTTTGCCTTCTGAATACTTGTTTAATAGGAAAGTAATTCCTAAAGCTCAAAATCACATGAGACACTATTAGGTTTCTTCTAGGACATAAAGTCAAAAGTAACAATCCGTTAAAACTAATTCTCCCACCACACTGCTTCCTATCAGGGTGGCACATTGATATTAAATATTAAAAATTCTAATGTTTTCATAGCCTGTCTCTGGAATCACAATAGTGGCACAGCTGGCATCTATCCTTCTCTGCCAAGCCTTTACTTTATTGTGTAATATACTGTTATATTATCTGTTACAGCATACATGGACCTTGGAGCATTAGGTGCCAATAAACTAAGATTTACTGTCTATCCATGGGAGCAAACTAACACCTTCAAGTCATTCTTCATCCTGAGCTTACATTTTCTCCCTGTCTCTCCCCTGTCAATATGCCTAACACCATCTCTGGCACTTTGCCAGAATCCTTACCTCAACCCTGCCTCCACTAAAATCTTTATTCATACCTTTCATCATTTCCCTCTGCAATACTGCAAATCTCTCCTTACAGTCATCATAAAACATTGCAGTTGAAATATCTAGGGACTTTCAGGATGCCAGAGTAAGACTGCTGTCACTCCAAGATAGAGGTCTGTATCTTCTCTGATTGTCACAGGCATTTCCAAATAACCAGCTGAGATCTGTAGGTTCCAGAATTCTCCATGCTCACCTGCTAAACCAGCATTTAGCCACAGTCTCCTAACACCATTCTACTGTCTCTTTAAAATTTGGGCATTTATTTCTCAAGAACCTTTTGTATTAAGCCATTTATGTAATGAAGGATGCTTTCTTACCTCCTTCAGAATTCTCTGCTTCTCTGAACCACTGCTTAAGTCATTAAGCTAAGATCTCAAAGAAAGGCAAAGAAAGGCTTCCTCTCTCTTCACTTTAGCCTAGAGCTTTTATCCCTCCTTTCTTAACTCACCAACTTTGTTGCCTTTATACATTACTCTTACTTCACCTTTGTACATTATTGTACAAAAGCTTCATAGTGCGATATAACATGAAATACTTTATGGTTCTTCACAGAATGGAACAATAGGAGCACAACAGTACATTTTGGTAGCAGCTGTATTGCTGGCACAAAATACACTTTATCAGTACTGAAAAGGAAACCAAACTCCCTAAACAACTGAAATAGAAGAAGTGGTAAGTTTCTGTACAGTTCAAAAGCAGCTCAGATAACCACAAATAAGTGAGAAGATGAACAGCAAAAAGAGTGTTGATAGAGGAATCAGGAAGATGTTCAAGGTAGGAGAGCAATGCACTTGTCCTCAGGCTGGGGAGAAGAGTGTTACTGAGGAATAAGGAAGCATTTTTTGCAGGTCTACCAAGAGGTTGCACAGTAACAGCAGACTGGACAAGGGAGGACAGGGAAAGGCTAAGTATTCTGGAAGTGCACTCCTTCCTTTCACAAGAACCTGCAGAGAAGCTGCAAGCCTAGTCATCAGGCCAGAGCTGTAACAATCAAAAAAAGAGAAGCAATTGAGCATCAGAAGCAGAAATCTTGAAATGTACACAAAATTTAACAAACACCAAATTAACTATTTCTAGTTGAGTATTTACTTGTTCCACAAGAACAGTGTATTTTTTCCCTGAAGATCTATATCTGTTGTTTGCAACAAGAAAGCTTTGCTTGATGTGGAATGGAAAAAGTAAGGCATGAGTAAAGCGGCTGCAAAACTGCATGAGCACAGATTGATAGAGTCAGGAAGATGCTTGCAGCACTTGCAGAGGATGAGCCTGATATTTGCAAAGGTAGGTGGCTCAGCAAGAACAAGGACAAACTGTATGAGGTGGACTGTGCATTTCAGCTCATCAGACATCCACTCAAGTTGCTGAGATTTGTGATGGCAAGGAAACTAATACCTCAGTATTGACTCCCTGGTGTGGTGGGTCGACCTTGGCTGAGTGCTAGGTACCCACCAAGGTTCTCTATCATGTTCTTGCCCCACACCTCCCACGGCACGACAAGGGGGCGAGAACGAGATGGAAACAGCCCGTGGGTTTTAGTAAAGGCAGTTTAATAAGCAAAATAAAGAAAGGCAAGGCTGTGAGCGTGAAGTGAAGCAAAGCAAAATTGAGCTTTAGTCTCTACTTCCCATAATAGGCAATGTCTGGCCCTTTCCCGGGAAGCAGGGCTCCGGAATGTGTAGTGGTTGCTTGGGGGGCAGACGTCTTCTTCCCGCCGCCTTCCCTCCCCCACTTCTGCCTTTCATCCCTGAGCTGATGTCATATGGTATGGAAGAGCCCTTTCATCAGTTTGGGTCATCTGTCTTGGTTGTATCCCCTCCCAGGATCTTGTCCACCCCATCCCCTTGGTGCTGTGCCAGCCTTGCAGCAGTCACAACATCACATGTTATCTTCAACCCGAGGCACAGCGTTTCTGAAAATTGTATAGGGACATTAGCTCCATCTCAGCCAAACCCAACACATCTGGGTAAACTACAATGCAACTGCTATGTCCCGGTTGGATCCGGAATACACAAGCAGTTCAATTCTGTATGGTAGTTATTAACACACAGAATCTTAATATATTCCTTTACTATAGTTTTTCCAGTGAATTATGTCAGTTTATCTAGCATCACCATTGCACAGGGAACTCTTTCAATAAAGCTACAAGTGGAAACATTATATAGTTTTCATAATGAAAACAATTGCTGAAATGAATAGAAAACTGTCTAAAATAACTGAAGATTTGGTACTTATTACTGTTCTGAGGTTAATTAATTTCCAGATTTGTTACATTCTTTCTAGTCTCTGAGCGTATCCCTTCTTCTGCCAGACCTTATAACATCCCCACCTCAGCACAGAAAACCACAATTTGCTGATTGCTACAATGAGTCTTGAGCACATAATTAGAGGGACTGTGTTTTGGCATATCCAATTCCCTCTCTGTGTAACTATAACCAGTGGTAATAATGACTATATAAGCTTTTAAAAAACAGATTATTGCTTATTTGTTCTTAAACTGAAGTAATGTATATATAATAGTACAAAAACAGTCAGAAAAATAATTTTTTATTTTAAAGTTACTTAAACATCCTGCTTATCTCAAATCTTACCATCCCTGATAGCAGCCCAGAGGCTAATTGCCTTGAACAGTGAACCCTTTCCCCATCCAAAGGTCCATTACAAAACACTGTCTTTTAACTATTAGCTATGGAAAATGACATAAATTGAGCAGCTCCTTCTTTATATTTTCTTATCCTTCCACTAAATTAAACCAGTGGAGTAAATATCCCAGTGACTGGATCCACCAGCTACATTAAAAAAAATCACAGTAGTTCTGTATCAATTACAAGTGTTTGACCTTTGCTGCTATTTCCTAGAAGCCATATTGCAAGTTATTTTTTTCATATTAAAGCAGATTAGGGAGAGTTTAGAAAATCATGTAAGATGTCTACACAATAATCTAAGTTTAAAGAAAGAAAAAAAAATAAAAGATACATAGCTACATGACAATAGTGATACTGACCACAAGAAATTACTAATTTAAAAAATACTAAAAGTCTTCATCTAACTCATTTCAATGGTCTACATGATGTCAAAAATTCCAGAAAATAGGCACTTGGCACAGAGTTAATGGAGAAAGATAGAGTTACCTTCAATTGGAATTCCACACCTTCAAGATCTTGAACATGGACATGCTTTCAGAAAACTCTATAAAAGAGTCTGGCAAAATAAACACTTGAAGAAAAGTACAAAGATCAGTGTTTATAGAGCCATCATGTTGTCTACTCTTTTATATGGTTCCGAATCATGGGTCATCTATTACCACCACCTACGACTCTTGGAGCGCTTCCATCAGCGCTGTCTCTGTAAAATCCTAAACATCCATTGAATAGATTATGTGACTAATATGTCTGTCCTAGAACAAGCAGCAATTTCAACCATTGAGGCCATGCTGCTGAGAACACAGCTGCGTTGGGCAGGTCACGTCTCCAGGATGAAGAACTACCACCTTCCTAAGATCATGCCCTATGGGGAACTTGCCACTGGCTGTCACAACAGAGGAGCCCCAAAGAGGAGATACAAGGACTCCCTGAATGAAACAACATCTCAGCCTGGCCATATTGATCACCTTAACTGGTCTA
>VWZO01001610.1:291181-380386 GCA_013396975.1 Bucco capensis | reverse complement strand
GGGATGATTATGATGTCATAACACCCTAGAATCACAGAATAACGAAGACTGGAAAAGACCCCCAGGATCATCAAGTCCAGCCTATGACCCTATACACCCAACATCTAAACCATGCCACTCAGTGCCACATCTTATCTTTTTTTAAACACCTCCAGGGATGGTGACTCCACCACCTCCCTGGGTAGCCTATTCCAGAGCCCAATCACCCTCTGCGTGAGGAAGTGCTTCCTAATGTCCAGTCCAACTCTCCCCTGCTGCAACTTCAAGCCATGGCCTCTTGTCCTGTCACTAGCTGCCATGGAGAAGAGCCCAACCCCTACCTGACTACAACTTCCCTTCAGGACTGCATCTGTTCGTTAGGAAAAATGATTATACACTTATACCTAAGTGTATAATCCAGGCATTTTGTTTTACTTGTGACTGCTTTTTTGCTATGATAACAAGAAACAAATTTTAACACAGAAGTTACCATGCAATGTTTGTGCCTTTCTCTAAACAAATAACTCACTTTATTTTCAATGGAATTATTTGCTTTGATTCAAGTTGCAGGATCAGACCCATCATATTGACCTTTAGAAATCCCATCTACTGAAAAGCTTACTTCTGTAGAATCAGAACTGCCCCCCCAAATTCACTCTTTTACTTTTTTATCCCTTTCATACTGATAGCCAGAGGAAGCTTTTTGTGAGCTTTCCATTTCACAAGAACATGGTGTAATTTGGCACAACTCTTCACAGTTCTTATCTGTGTTGGATCATCTTGTGTCTCACACATGCCCACTCAACTGTGAGTAAAATCCCTAAATGTCAAAAGTCACAGATTTAGTTTTAAATATGAAAATAATGAAAAGCAAGATGATTTTAATACATCTGGTGAAAAAATATCCTACTGAATTATTCAAGTCTAATTTGTATTATTAGTTACTGACATAAACGCAGATTAGGTTCTTTCTAAAGAAAAGATGAAATCTGATTTTTCTGCAACATTGTGATTAAAATTAAGTACAAGTGAAAATAAAATTACCTGTAGCTCTTCAAAGGGGTCAGCATTAGCACATGAAGATGAAAATACTAGCCTGTGACTGCAATGCAGATTGTGAATAGTAGGAACAGGACATTCTCCTACTTCTGTCCTAAGATCCATGTTATCCCCTCACTGAAATTACTGAAAGCATTTTCACTGACTTCAGAGGGAAAGAGGACTGAGTTCTGGTGACTGATTCAAAACCCAGTGAAGTCAATAGGAATATTTGCTCTCCCATCCACAGCATTTTGATTAGACCCTTGGAGAGGACTAGCACTGATATCTGAAGCTCTATAAATTAATCAGATTGCCTCTGCAAAGTGTGCATATTCTGCCTACAAGTAGACAAGTTCAGTACGTACTATTAGTTCTCTCAGGAGGTAAAAGCTATTTTGTCTTTTAATCAAATATTATCTTCTTTCTAAAACAGTTCTTTCACCTTAAATGAAGTTCTTATCCTGATAAGTCTCAAACAGAGCATGGCTGATATTCCTTTCCTTTCTTCTCAGTTTCTTCTTACCCAACATATCTGGGTCACAATATATTCAGTGATAGAAATAAAGTTTTTCTATCATTTTAACTATTATTTGCATTAAGGACCTAAAACTCACAGCTTGATGGTGTTTCTGTATGTGTATCACTAGTAATATTGTCCATTACAGTTCTGCTAGAGAGGAGGTCAGATGCATTAATATAATCTCAATGCCAGTGAAAAAACTACAAGGATGTATGTAGGTGTAATTTTTGCCTACAGGCATGTGTATATCACTATATATGGATATGGAGACAATGATATGGAAGAACTATTTTTGTCTAGGGACAAATGGGATGGAATGAAATCTGCCTTTTGAGCAGGACTAGTGAAAAAGAATTATGCATATTGTGAATGACAGCCTGAGAAAAGACACTCAGAATGCTTCTTTGTCATTTTTTACATTTAAAAATTAGAACTGTAATTGTAAAGTTTTGCCTTGTTTTTTTGCTCAGTCTCAAAGCCCTGTATAGCATCATACATCTGAAAATTCACATAGTTCCTTTCAGCAGCCTCTAAGAATACCTTTAAGCTCAAAATGAATCACATTAGGGAAATAAAGCAATCAAAGTGCTAGCAGATAGCCCACTAGGCAAGGGGAACCTCTCATCTGATGTATTATTGCAGTTCAATTGTTCCCACATCTCAGAGCTGTAGGAGAGCTCATATATCAAATGTGGACTTCATATTTTCAGAAGATGCACTTAGTTTTTTTTTCAGCTCTTTGGCTCACCTTAAAGTCCAAGAATCATTAGTGTTTGTCATTTTGTCATAGTCTGGCTCCCCATTCTCGATTCATGTAATAACAAACTGCTCTAGACCTCAGATTTTGTTGCAATGTTTAAAAGTGGTTCATACTAGAAGTTTATCTCATGTAGTAATGGATATTCCATAGGTTACTTATTATGATTGCAACTCTCTGTAAAGTCCAGGAGCATTCCAAATTTTGAAAGGGATTTTGAGGTCAGATCCAAATGGCACACAGTGAACACCTGACCCTTCTTTTTCTGCTCGCTTGTGTTATTACATGAACATTATGAGTGACGAAGAGCACAACTGGATAAAAATCCAGTCTGCATTCCAAGAATCCTGGCACTCACAGGGTTAGTTTAAATTAGTCATATTCTCCAATATGTTAGGAGTCTTTTCCATAACCCCGTCCAGCTTCTTCCCTTGACTTAGTCTCCTCAAGCGCAGACTTCACCAACAAAGAACAGGTTTCCTACTGAAAAAGCAACCTCTGGCTGAAACTTTCTGATATGGTTGACTACATGAACCATAGGTCAGAGACTTCATATTTTCTTTGCATTAACTGTTGACATTCACACATTGAACTATATGCATATTTAACTAAGTGCATATGTCAGCAGATAAAGTTTACCATGGAAGAAGGTTACATTTTACTTAACAAGGGCCGTTAATTTGTAGAACTGCTCATATCTGCAAGTACTGGGAGCACAGCAGCCCTACCAAAGGCTCTGCTGTGCATTATTCATGGTTTCCAATTGCTTCAAAAGGATTGTACTTCTTTTTGTACACAACTAATATTTTCTTTCCAGAATACATTCATCATTATTAATTTTGTGTCTCTATAGACTCTTAAGATGGCAGAAGAACAATTTGTGTTGGATACACTAGCTGGATGCATAGAATATAAATCCTTGTTGGATGTAGTAGTCAATGCCTTTTATGTTCGGGATGGAAGATACTGCCTGATTGCTGAGAAGAATCTCTATATAGGTAAGGTTCCTTTCAAGTACCACTTCTCTTTACCATAAAACTTTAAAAAATATTATTTTACTAGTGTAAGTCTTGCTATTATAAATATTAATAACAATTAATTAATAGTATTAGAGCTTATCAATACTTATCAACACTTAAAGGCTGGGTATCAGGAGGATGGGACCAGTCTTTTTTTTTGTGGTGCCTAGAGGTAATGGGAAAAAACTAGCACACAAGAGGTTCCATCTGAACATAAAGAGGAACTTTTTTCCTTTGAGGGTGGTGGAGCACTGGAGGTGCTCCACTGAGAGGTGTTGGAGTCTCCATCTCTGGAGATATTCAAATCCCAACTAGACCCCATCCTGTGCAACCTCCTCAAGGTTCTCTTGCTATTGCAGGGAAGTTGGACTAGATGATCTCCAGAGGTCCTTTCCAGCCCCTAACATTCTGTGTTTCTGTGATTCATCCGTGGCATTGTCATTGTGCCCAGTGCAGTATGAAGTACAAGATCTTTCCCAATGGCCTTGTGACATAAAGTCTAAATCTNCTCAGAGCAGAGGTGTTCCAGCCCCTGAGCATTCTCGTGGCCTCCTCTGCACCTGCTCCATCAGCTCCATGTCCTTTCTGTATTGAGGGCTCCAGAACTGGACACAGTATTCCAGAGGAGGTTTACCTGAGAAAATACTGCAGAATATGCCTGCAGATTGCATAACATGCAGATAGAAAATAGCATCAATGGCTGGAAGGAGCATCTTGGAATTTTAACCACCACTTTAGAAAATGTTTTGCAGTGATTTCTCTTTATAATCTTCTATGCAACCTAGTAGCTCTACCATTCAGATTTGAAACTGTGTAACAAAGCTCTGTCTGCTGAGGAATGTAATGTCTCACAGGATGAAGATGCAATTGTCTCTGTCCATACATTGATTTCTTTATTACTGATCATCACAATGACATCAATTGACTTCTGTCTGTCTCCATGAATGAGGTCAATCATTTTCCTTTTATTGGTTAAATGGTTAGAATCAGTTACAATATAGCTATATCTGAAAGTGTGAGATAGTTAATCAGAGTAGTTACTACTCCCAAAGTTAATTCAGGCACTGAGAAGTATCTTCAAAAGTAATTAAAAGAATATTTTTATGCTATGCATTTAATATGCATATAGTAAGGTTGATTTACTAAGTCTCCAAGTAAGTTGGAATGACAAATCACACTAGCATTGGTTCTCTATGTCAGATATGTTCTGAAGCTTTGTGAGTGCTTTGAAAAGTCCAGCCAATTTAATTCAAAGTGGTTGAAAAATGAAAAAAAAAAACATGTCTAATATAAGTTTGTCTAATATTTTATGTTTTAAAAGCTACTAAATCTTTATGGCAATTCTGGTTGCTTCTGGAAATTCTTTAGAAATCTAAATCAAACAACAAATGAAAGGGAACCTAAACTTTCAAGGATGAAATTAGTAATATATAGAGTTTATTCTACATGAGAATGCTTCATTGTCTCCATTTCTCCAAAGCCATGTTTTTCAGTGTCTGGAGCACATAAATTATACCTTTAAGCTGAGTGTTGCTTTAATTGGATTGTCAGGACTGGTGCACTCCAAAGCCTCCATTAATCATAGGCAGAGGGTAGGCCCCAGAAAATATTCCTTTATCACCAAGTCAAGAGTCTAAGGTCATTGGCTTACATTGTTTTAAGCTGCTTGTGATTCCCTTTGCCAAGCTGCATTGACACTTAAATGACCAAAGCTGCTTATAAAGGCTGTTGCTATGTGTGAGCAGATTTGAATTTCATAAAGCTTGTAGGAGATAAACATCTATTCTGCTAAGACTGCTTGAATATGTTGCTATGCTAAAGCACAAGGTAGAAGCCTAAGGAGACACTGAGTTGGCTGCAGCACACTGGTCAGAATTTACTGATGTTACTGTGGCTGTTTGGTGGCAGCTAAAACGCTGCAGTGCAAGTGAAGCCTGATTGATCCAAGTGAATATGGTCAAATGAAAGCAGATACAGGAGCTCCTCAACTCTATAAGTCTGCAAAAATCTTACAGCACTGACTGGGCCTCTTGCTGTAGCTAACTGCTTACTTGCCAAGGGCTAGGGTGCAAAATGCAGGTTTGCAGAGAATTTCACAATTTAAGAACTTGGTTTTTTTTCTGATTCAGAATAAAAACAAATATTGTAACACTTAAAAGAAAAATTCTGTGTCATATTTTTATGTGTAATAAACTATTCTTTTGGAACAGAAGAATAAGAGCTATCGTCTCTGAAAACATTAAAACCAGGGTATGTTGAAAAATTCACTATCAAAACTTACTTTCATGTCTCCTATTCACATTAAATTTTCTCAGAATGAGCTTGCTTACACTGAAAATTGTGGTTATGCTAAAAAAAGCCATATCCAGCATACTCCTGTCAGAAACTTGTCAGTCCTGTCTGTCAGGAGCCATCTCACTCCTGTTCTCCCTGCCTTGTTGCCAGACTAACACAGAATTTCACATCTGCAATATGCAGGTATCAAAAGGATCTTTATGAATTGCTTTAGATAACTACAATTGTTTTACATCTTTTTGTCTAAGTGGCCAGATTCTCAGCTGTTAGAATTCTATAACATTGTGTAGATTTGCACTAGCCTGGATCTGACTCAAAAAAGAGGAAACTAATTGATATGAATCATAGCATAGAGTCACAATGCTACTAATGAACATATGGTTAACATAATAACTTATTACAATTTCTCATTGTTAAGCATTGTATTGCCCAGCTAGATAAACATTATTGTTTATTTAAAAACATAGAATTGTCAGGGTTGGAAGGGACCTTAAAGCTCATCTAGTTCCAAACCCCTGCCATGGGCAGGGACACCTGGCACTAGAGCAGCTTGCTCCCAGCCCCAGCCAGCCTGGCCTGCAACACTGCCAGGGCTGGGGCTGCCACCACCTCTCTGGGCAACCTGGACCAGTGCCTCCCCACCCTCCTGGCCAACAACTTCTGCCTAACAGCCAACCTCAATCTCCCCTCCTCAATCTTGTATACAAGCTTTAATCCAAAATAAAAGTAACAGACTAAATCCCAGAGTCTGCTGAGTAGAGGATATAGGTTTATTAGAATGTCCTGCTGCATTTTAAATATATGTGTCTTTTTGCTAGTTATTTGTTACCTGGCTATTTTTCAACTGGAAGAGCTTGGTCTTCAGCATTTCAGCAGAATTGTGAAGTCTCTGGACATTGCAAAAATGCAAAAGGTAATGATCATACATTTATTTTCAAATAAAATGATTAATGGTCTCTTTATTGTGTTTGGTGAATCAGATGGCTTTACTTCCAAGATTATGTGAGAAATTAGTGTTATTTTCTGTTTCAATTCAGAAATGAAATTAGTCTCTTGTTATCTCAAACCCATTCAATTTCTAAACTTATGCACTATCTCATAGCCAGTCAAAGATCAATTGAAAGTGTATTTTATATAAACTGGGAAGGTAGAAGAATCACATGATTTACAGTTCATGTATTTACACCTGTCCCTCTATCTTGCAGACTTCCTCTTGGTTCTGCTCGCATTCTTTCTTTGCCTTTAGGCAGGAGAAGCTTTTTCCATGCACAATAAGTCTATTGAAATGTGCAGTTCCTGCTGATGTGTTCTTTTATCCCTGAACAAGCCACTGCTACTTTGATTATCAAGCCTATTGTCTTTCCATCACCTTTTTTGCTTCCCCAAAACCAATGCCAATAAACTGTATTGCAAAGTGCCACATGTACATGGTTTTTGAACACCTCTAGTGATGGTGACTCCACCACTGCCCTGGGCAGCCAACTCCAGGGCTTGACAACACTTTGGGGAAAGAAATTGTTCCTTCTGCCTAACCTAAACCTCCCCTGGCACAGCTTGAGGCTGTTTCCTCTTGTCCTATTGCTTGTTCCTTGGGAGAAGAGACTGACCCTCACCTGGCTACAGCCTCCTTTCAGGGAGCTATAGAGTGAGAAGGTCTCACCCCTGAGCCTGCTTTTCTCCAGACTAAACAACCCCATTTCCCTCAGTCACTCCTCACAAGACTTGTGCTCTAGACCCTTCAAGGGAAGATGTAAGTATCTTCTCTTTCAAAATGGTTGAAAGTGCAGATTTTCTTAAAAGCTGTGTTATAAAGAGGGGAGAGATATAAACTGAGCAGCAATGCTTTCACAGAAGTTCTGTTTTCTTAGGAATATGGGCTAAAAATTAAATCACTGGTGACCCAGCATATGTAAACTTTGACCATCTAGATGTCTCAAATCATAGTCCAAAACCCACGTTTGAATAACAAATATGGAATTGAAGAGACAGGCAGATTTTCATAATTAATACTCCAAAGGCTAAGATTTATCCTTATCCTGATTACCCTGAATGTTCATGTGGATGTCAGTGTCTCTTTAATGAGTGCAGTTGCTTTGTAATATGTAGGGAAGAGAGTATGCTAGGTTGTCTGGTTCAGAAACACTCTATTCACTTTATTTTGATGGGCTTACTGTGGAATGTTGTTTATTCATTCTATTCAGACACAAAAATGATACATTTCATTAACTGTTAGAAAGAGCAGAGAAGTGGCTGGAAGAATTATCATAATCTGCTAGACAGACAAATCACTCTGTCTAAAATGGTCTCCCAGCCCCTTCTTTGGTAAACATCTTAGGCACCAGCCACTGGATTGGATGCATCTTGAGCTCATTCAGCTAGCAACACAATTTTCCCACTTCATGTCAATTTTTTTGTTGATTCCATTCACCTAGCTTTGTATGACTTAAGCCTCCATGCCCTGATGTTCTATTTCAGATAATTCCTCCTTCCTTGTCCAGAATAACTCTTTTCTGATAGGGAAGTGGTGCATTATGTAATGTTCTGCACCTGCTATGTTTTTTTTTCCTGTAGATGTAACTTTGTTTGCTTAAGTATCTTATCAGATCCTAATCACCATGGTACCTAAGTTTTCTTCACTTGCATTGGAAGAGGTTCTTTGTCTCCAAAGTGATGCTAGATAATATTAATGCACCTGCAGCAGAAGGTTTAGAAGTAGCATTTGGTCCCCTCAGCAACATGAAGAAGAAAAAAAAAACAGAAGAAAGCAGATCTGTGGCCTTAGCAACAGAAATTATCAGAAATTTGGGATTCTCCTAGCCTGTAGATTTTGCCTGGTGACTATTGTGCCTGAGTTCAGCTGACATGCAGAAAAATTATTCACATCCATTTACTTAGAATAGATTTACTTTAATTAAAAGATTTTTTTTTTCCCCTGTACATCACTGAATGGAATTTTCTTAATCATGCAGATTAACCTAACTCAAATGAGTAGTCTTCAGTTGAATGAGAGCAATTTGTGTGAGTAGATCTTTCTCTTACAGGACTGCATGACAGCAGCTATTCAAATTAAAGCCACAGTATTTCCCTCTGATTGATGCACATTCAGATATTTTCAGTTAGGCAGAGTATCCAGGCAGAATAATAATGCTACCTCAGTAACACATGTTCATCTGCTTAAACAGAAAATCCTAAGCTGTCATTCCGTAATGTTTAAGAGTACATGCAGAAATTCTTTATGGTTGTATAATTACAGAACCATGGGATAAAAATTGATTTTGTAACTTTAGTGAAGTTGTTCTTCTAAGAATTTAGCAAAGCGTTGCTAGCTCAAGCCTATTTTTCTGTTCTATTATTCATACCTTTTATTCTTTTTTATTTGTTGTAAAATTTCTGGCTTTGTATGTTAGAGAAAACAACACTGTTGAAATAAAAAGTTGAAGCAAACAGCTATATCATTTCATAGTTGCCTTGTAAAAAATGCAAAATAACTAATATTTTCTTTTAAGCATTCAAGGACCTGTTTTATGCTCTGATTGTGTCTAACAGCAGTAAAGTCCTTTGTGAAAGAACTTTTGAGATCTGCAAAGGAAAATCACTTCCTAAGAACTGAGCATTGTAATTGCTATTATGATGAGGTAGGACTAATAGGCCACGATCACTAAGAAGTAGGAGATCAGCCTCTTGGTGAACATAGGAGTAAAAAAGTCCAAGTTGGGTCNTGAGGGCTCCAGAACTGGACCCAGTATTCCAGAGGAGGTGTGAACAGAGCAGAGTGCAGTGGCAGAATCACCTCTCTGGATCTGCTGGCCATGCTTCTTGCCTTCCTCTTCATTTCTCTGTTGCAGTTGAAAGGTACAATCCTACAGGTGGTTGAGCTGGCATAGCTGAAGAACTAGACTACAATAAGAGGGAAAGAATCAGCAGGTGAAGAGAGGAATGAACAGGAGGAACCTCCTTGACTCTCTTTACCATTACAGCAAATAGCTGTGGGTGTGTATAGCCAAAATAATAGTGTTCTTAGGTAGTGGCTGCTCTGTATGGAGAAAAAGAACTTGCTGTTTCCTGCAGTTACTTGCTTAAGAGTCAAAAGCTTGTGTTGTGCTTATAAGGATTTCAGCTCTGTGAATGACTATTAGGATAATACCAGAGGAGGAAACTACCTATATTTTATTTGGTTTTTAGAAATCTATACATTCCCACTGTGTAAAAATATGTTAAGAATGTTAGCAGGGCTTGTTCAAAGTCTCAAAAGCAAGGTATTAATACAGCCCACCTGTAAAAGTGCATTACAAAACAGTCTTTAATGATACACATTTGTCTTACTATAGCCTGTGCTCTGGCTGTAGTACATTAAAACAGTAAAAATAGGTACAATTCATTTCTGCTGTAATTCTACCTCTTCTATAAGGGAAATTAATATCAGTTCTCATTCTCTGGAACATGCAAGACAGAGGAGTAAGCAGATTAATGTCACCAAGTGACTGTCCAGTGACTTCTCTAAGGAGACAGATACTGGTAACATCCAAACAGAAATCTGTGAGGACTTCAAGCTGCATTTTTGTGTTACAAAAGCAACAGCTGCTGATTCTAGGGTTGTCACCTGTGTCACATGTGGCCAAGAAGGGATTTTTCCTAGCAATTCAGTTCACAAAACTCAGAAGTTTCTGTTGTTAAGAAATTAAATGTCCTATGGCTTCATAGGTCTTATTCTGCCAACATTCACCATCTGTGGCATGGATTATCACAGCCAAGATTGTGGACTTTGGGCTCAGGCAGACTCTGGTTAGAAATGATGTCTGGTAATCCTGCATTGCCATTTGCAATCCCTGCATTACCTGGATAACCATTCCATGCATTCAGAGCATTCACTAATATGATGTATATTGGGGCATATCCTTGTTGTAGCATTTCTGTAGGGGCTGTGACTGAAACAGTGCTAAAACAGGCATCACAGTATTGCTATCTGATTACATAGGTAACCATTCTCTATACCTCATAGGAGTACATCATAACATTTATCAATCATATAATTATCCATCTCTCTTAATACAGTGTGAAATGTTGATAACCATTCATTACAGTAGAAGGCCTCAAGGGGTAATAACCAGCTCTTAAATACAACAGCTAGAAATCACTAACTCTGTGTTTGCCTTGTAGTTTTATCTGCCTTGAAGAGGTAGTTAAGTTGCAAGTACTTTGTAAAGATAGTTACAGCAAGTATTTAGAAGACCTGGAGGGAGATCAGTCAGGGAGAGCAGAAACAACAGTTCAGAGGCTTAGTTTCATGTGGCAGTGCAGTAGACAAACTGACTGAAGCCTGCTAAATGATGTCCTATCAACCTGCTAAATGATGCCCCCCAATGCAACATCTACCTGTCTCTTAAACACCTCCAGGGATGGGGACTCAAGCACCTCCCTGGGTATTTGGCCTTAGTGAACTTCATGGCATTGGCCTTGGCCCAGCGATCCAGCCTATCCAGATCCCTCTGGAAAGCCTCCCTGCCCTCAAGCAGATGGACACTGGCACCCAGCTTGGTGTCATCTGCAAACTTGCTAAGGCTGTACTCCATCCCCTGGTCCAAATCAGTGATGAAGATGTTAAACCAGAGTGACCCCAGTATTGAGCCTTGTGGGACCCCACTCGTGACTGGCTGCCAGCTGGACTTTTTCAGTCCACTTCTGTACACACACTTGCTTGCATGGGTTTAAAACCACATTTTCTATGGACTTTGTATAGTCAGGGCCTTCCACAAGGCAAGAAGAGTACCTTGGCAGGTGACATGTTCACTGGGTCTGTAATCACATATACTGCTGGAATACCTGGATGTAAAGTTTTGTTACAATAACTAGTCATAGTGTTTATACAGGGCACCAGTTCTGCTGGAGAATATGAACTCTGTCTAGACTTCTGGCATTTTATTTTTGCATTACATAAAATTACTGTGTTAGGTGAAATGTAATCCACTGTGCATGCACTGCAAAGGAAGAGCCTCCACAAGGAGAATGAATGAGTTTCTAGAGGAATGGGATGAAATATATTTTCTTAGCAAACTGCACTGAATCTGGAAGCACAAAGAAACTAACTTCTTCACAATTCAATACTTAGTTTATAGTCATGTTTTTAGGGATAAAGTAGCTTCTTTTGGATGGTGTGTTGATATGCCAGCATCTGCAGCTTTGGGAAGAGCAGTACTTTCTGGATAAGAATGGGAATCCAAGGGGGTAATATTCATTTAGTCCTTGAGTTGTTGATCAGTGTTTTGACTCTACCGAAAGCAAAAGAGATGAAAGTAAGACTAAATTTACAGGTTAATTCCTTGTAAATGCTCACATCAAGACTATAGATTTCAGGTAGCAGATTTTCTGTATCTGTTGAACATATGTGGCCTTGAGTGAAATCTGAATTGTTTATAGCTGAATTATTCACAAAGTTCTGAGCCACCTTGGGCCTGGCACCACATGTGAATTAACAAGCTCCTTGGTAGTCCTCCAGAACTAAAAACTCAATGCAAAGACCTATATGGCTCTGTAGAAACCAACCCAAGACAGGGCTGATGCCAAGTCTGATCTAATAAGCTCTGCAGTTTCCATTTGAAGCTTCCCAAGTGACTGCACCCTGCTCTCCACTGTGTCATTATGTCAATATTATTTAGTGTGCTTTTTTCTAGTGCTGGGATTATTTCAGCATGATGCTTGCTTGTACTTTCATTTCCAAGAATGCTAATGAAAAAGTTGAGGTCCAAGTTTGGAATGTAGATTGCTGTAAATGATAGTCACTGAACCTGAGTGCAGCCTTTCAAGAGCCTCTTTCAAAAGGCCATTGGAACAGTTCAAGTTCTAAAGAAAGACTCTTGGCCTTCTGCTGAACTCCAATGGGAAACAAAAGTTCAAATGTTAATTGCGATTTCTCCAGCACATAGAACCCTACAGTATGTAAGTGTGACAAATTTCAGCCTTCTACATTAATGGGAATATGCCAATTAATTATATTTCTATAAAAGAAGAAACCATACTGTATAGCAGTTACTGTAATCCCCAGCAGTTCACCCTGCCCAGTTCCCAGGGAGCTGAAAGGAACTTAACTAATTCAGTTGCAGTGCCAGGCCTGACATGTTTCTGGGCACCATGGATTATCTAGCTCTAGATAATCAGGAGTTGATTGAGGACTCTATTGTGTAATTATACTAAAATCAGTGTATGGCAATAGCAGTTAATTTTGAAGAAAACCTTCTGTTTGAAGCAAACTTTAAAGCTGCATCAACGCATCCCCATGTTGTAGCCCCTTTTTTGAGCCCAGTAAAAATATTTTAGTATCTATTAGTGTTTTACAAAGTAGGGCTGAAAGATATGAGCTGTCCTAACAGAGCTAAGAACCTACAAATCCTGAGCACCTATGATTATAATTACAGGGTAATTACAAGCAAGTACTTCAGCAGTGTTTGTAGTAAAAGCAACTATCTTTTTGTAGTCTTCTATATATATACACCTTACCTTCAGTATTCATATTTAAAAGAAACCACTTATTAGTTTCTTAGATTCTTCTTCAATGCCTTGTATTTGAACACATGGATAAAGGATGAATGGAGTCACTTCTACGATTCACTGTATGTAAAAGAGAACTGGATTGAGCCACTGCTAAGGTAAGCAGGACTTCAGTAGCCTATGGCCACCCTTCAAGTTGAAAAGCTGGGGAGAGCTTGCCCTGAAAGTTCAATTTGCTGTTAAAGTCTTTCTTGAAGTGCTGGGAAGCCTTCTTGTCTTTGTGAGACTGTAGTAATCCCTTTTACTTAGCCAGAGGCAAGATTCTCTCATAGAAAAGTCATTTCCCAGCTGTTGTACCTTAGCTTCTAAGTGTCACTGAATAGATCAAACATCATACTTGGGGGAAAAAAAAAATAGAAGGTTCAAATGATCTTACAGAGTTAGATTCATGCCTCATAAATCACTTCAATTATCTGTATGACATTAAGCATTTGAAGAAAGATGTTTGACTTAGAATCCTAGAATCATAGAACAGTTCCAGCTGGAAGAGACCTTGGAGATCATCAGTGCAGCCTTTGTCCTAGCCCTAGCAACCTGCTAAATGATGCCTCCCAATGCAACATCCACCTGTCTCTTAAACACCTCCAGGGATGGGGACTCAAGCACCTCCCTGGGCAGCCTGTGCCAATGGCTCACAACCCTTGCAGCAAAGAAATTCCTCCTAATGTCTAGCCTGAACCTCCCCTGGGGCAATTTCCATCCATTTCCCCTTGTCCTATCACTCTCCACTAGGGAGAACAGACCAGTCCCTGCCTCTCTACAACCTCCCTTCAGGTAGTTCTAGAGAGCCAGGAGGTCTCCCCTCAATCTCCTCTTTTCCAGGCTAAACAGGTCCAGATCCCTCAGTCTTTCCTCCTCAGGCTTATGTTCTAAGCCCTTTAGCAGCTTGGGAGCCTCTGTCCCCTCTCCAGCACCTCCATGTCCCTCTTGGAGTGAGGGGCCCAAAACTGGATGCAGTACTGGAGGTGAGGCCTCCCCAAAGCTGAGCAAAGGGGCAGGATCACCTCCCTGCTCCTGCTGCCAACACTGTTCCTGCTCCAGGCCAGGATGCCATTGGCCTTCTTGGGCACCTGGGCACACTGCTGGCTCCTGTTCAGCTGTCAATCAGCACCCCTAGGTCCCTTTCTGCCTGGCAGCTCTCCAGCCACTCCTCCCCAAGCCTATAGACTTCCCTGAGTTTGGCTTCATGCACAGATTTGTTTGTGCCAACGGTCATGAAATCCCTTCTGAGTAGATCAGATAAGCATGGAAACAAGCCTGTTAGAATTATTATCTATTTACACAATTGCAGCATCATACACATTGGTGAGGTGGTGATAGAATAGCATGAGTACACTTGCCAAACTGGAACATTTTCATATGAAGAAACAGTAGCTCTGCAGCCTATTGTGTCACTTTTTTTACCCAGGACTGATAAATTAGAGCTAGCACTGGTACACCAATGTGGCTGCAATCATACCTCCTCCTCTCTGCAGCATAGATTAACCCAAATGATGGCAAACACTGTTAGACAAATACATACAAACTGTTTTGAAAACTGATGAAGAAGAGTTTGCATCTAGTTCTGTCACATCCAAGTCAGTAAAATTAATCCTTTCATACTATGTAGATTATGCCAAATTAGCAAATGTACCGTAAAGATTTGACTTGCAATACTCAAAATTCTGCTGAGTTCTACAGGAGCTGCAGGGATATATTTGAAGTCAAAATCTGACTAAATATACTCCACTGTAGTTATTCTAATCATAACATATGCTTGCAATACTCTAGAGCTACAGATAGAGATGTATAGATAGAGAGATACACACATAGCCACACAGCTTTTCTCTGTACATATGCATGCAGGCAGATACTTAATCTGCTTGTTTCATTAACACTAAGCTTATTGGGGCTATCCTTCACAGTCAGTTAAAATCAATGTAACAAACAGGTGCTTTGCTTAGAAGTAGTAAATGTTAAGTTGTACAGGAATGCTAAAGACCATATTTGGTTGGTGAGTTTGAAACTCTCTTCAGGGGGCTGAAGATGCACTGATGTGTTTGATCACTTCAGTAGCTTAATTTCTTTTAAATGCATCTTAATATTCCTCTTTCTAATGTCAATGAGGTTAATACAAAGAGTGCTGTTTATTTTAATGGAGCTGCATTACTTTCAGAAGTTACTTGCAAGCCTCATCCCATAATGACAATAGTAGCTAAGGTAAGAGTCACATAAACAAGTGACTGTAAATTTGCACTGTCAGCTGCTCTCTAAATTCTGGGAAAGCTCCACTGCCTGTGTAATACTTAAGGAGAGAACATGGAGAGAGGAGGAATAACTGACACGAAGCTGCCACTGCAATTAGCCCTGTGCTAACCTGTTTGTGTCTTAACTTGAATTTGGCACCTTCCCATCATTCCTTGGAAGAAGTCTGAACCTTCACACAGGCAAAGAGACAGAGAGAAATCAAAATCATCTTTACTATCCCAGAGGATTCACTGAGGGTTCATCTGCTAATTTACCAAACTCCTTACATCTGGTTTTTTTGTTTGTTTGTTAGAACAGCTTCTGCTTTGAGATTGATTTATGTGAGCTGGTAGTTGGGAGAAGTGGCAATACTCAGCCCACTGTTCATAGTCTCTTCATCTGAGTATGTTAAGTGTGTACTTAGCTTATGACAGCTCCTTTTCTGATTCACAGTCTGGTCCTGCTGCAAAAAGAACTGGTGAGATAGTTGCTTATTTACTAAGAACAGTGGCTATTTCTCCACTAGCAACCTAAAGGATTAGCATCTCTCAAAAGGTTAAGTAACACAGTCCCACAAAATCATGAGTACAGATTCATAGGTCAATATCATTAAAACTGAATGGCTGAAAGCATTACAGTATTTGCACCAATGCCAACCTCATATGCTGTGTGTAAGTTTGTATGAAAGAAAAAAAAATGCTGAAATGAACTTGAAAAACCTGTTTTTCTTTGAAGGTGGCAGCCAAAAGTGCAGCAACTGATTGAAGAGCTCACAGATAAATTAAGTAATCATACTACCACTGTCAAGACTTCAAAGGTCACTCAGCCAAAGGAATTTAATTTGAGTGTAGCCAGACCTCGTGCTGTTCCTGTACCTCCACCAATACCAGGACTGGAAAAAGGGCCACCTGTGAGTTCTTTTATGCTTTGAGAGATACTGAGTTTTATGTATGCTTGTGCACAAAATCATAGTAGGGGAGTTAATAGTCTCTTTGAAAATCGTTCTAGAAAATGTACCACCTTTGACAGATCAACAGGGATTTTTTGTAATACTCTGTGTTCTTGCTAAAAAAAACAACCCCAAGTTAATTCTTATTATTTCAATGAATGTTGTGTGGGCAAATGGTAAGCCAAACAAAGGAAAGGTAAAAGGTTGGTTCCTTTATTTGTTTTGTGATTTTGGGGGGTAGAACTATACAATGGATACAAATTGATGACAGCATTGATACAAGTGTTTCTGGTAGTCCTTGGATTGATAGGTGTTTGCTTTGGATAATGCCCTGGAGGAGGAAAAACAACATTCAAATGAAATTTTTTATAAACTTAGATTCTTTGTAGATGAACTCTCATTAAAAGAAATGGCAAAGCAATTTCACTGGAGGTGAGATAGATTCTAGCTTTGCAGCTCCTCCCTGAGAGTGGAATTTTATTACTTTCAATTTGTATTAATGTAGAATCTCTAAAATGATGGTTGTTCAGTTTAAATTCATTGCTCATGTATAAATGAGACTAGATTTATCTTTGAAATGCCAAGCTTTTGTTTTACCCATTGTCTAAGATTTTGATTCAGTTACAATGGTACAAATATGAGACACAAGACTAGTTTTAAGTTGGGGTAAGGCAAACACGATTTGGGCTTAAGCTGCTATGACTAACTTAATAAAGACTCCAAAATCATCTGTATTTAAATGCAGTGGGAAGTGAGCTTGGAAGTCATAGTTTTGGGCATTAACTGCCACCTTCTATTAGCACTTCAGGTTTTAAATAATACATGTGTAGAATTCTCTTAGAAACCATTTACATCTCAGGATGGCAGAGCAGTTTAATGGTAGTGTGTTATACAGTTAATGGGATTTTTACATTGAAAGAGCTTAATACCAGGCTCTGAAAAACTGCATTTAATAACTACTTAATCAGTATAGGAATGAGTCATATTGCTGTCATTTTAGTACCTTTATGCTTTGCAATCCCTCTTGGAATAAATTTGCTTGAATGTGGATGCATTTGCTGAAGTTCATTTGTGTTGTTAGGATTATACTAATTTTGGTTTACAGTTTGGCCAAGTCTGCAAATTCAAAATCTCGTGTGACTCTAAAACAATCAGTGTACTAGTGACATATATTGTGCTCATTTCGGTCCCTATCTCAGCAAACTAAGCTTCATTTTAGTTTGCCATATTGTTGCTAGTATCACTATTTTAGATTCTGAACTGAGCAAAGAGTGGAAAGACAGCCTGGATAGCAAGGAGTGAGTAAAGTGAGAGCAGGCCATAGTTTTGGCTACTGAATGGTGAAGAGTTGTGTGTAATGGAGAGGAAGACACAAAAATAAAGCTCTTCCAGATGACTTCCCATGATCTGCTGCAGAAATGTTCTCATCTGTTTTCTTACAATGTTGCTTATTTTATGAGATATCCATTTTTGGTTCTTGTGGATCTATCAAAGACCTTGTCATGTGGTATATTAGAATCATAGACTCCTAGAATGGTTTGGGTTGGAAGGGACCTCTGGAGCTCATCTAGTCCAACCCCCCTGCAGTGGCCAGGGACATCCCCAACTAGAGCAGCTTGCCCAGAGCCCTGGCAAGCCTCACCTGCAATGCCTCCAGGGATGGCAACTCAACCACCTCCCTGGGCAACCTGGGCCAGTGTTCCACCACCCTCGTGGGGAGGAACTTCTTTCTAATGTCCAGTTTAAATCTACTCTTCTCCAATTCAAAAATTAATTAGCAGAACATTAATTTAAAATATTAGCAGGGGCTACTGTACTCACAACTACAGGTGTAGTTGCTGCTTGACTTTGAGACAGCTGTTTGAATTCATATGGAAGCATCTGGATTCTGAGCAATGACTACTGTAAGTTATTGCATCCCTATGGTGAGATTAGTTCCTTCTGAGTCCTTCCTACTGTGTCCAGTTGTGGGCCCCTCAGCTCCAGAAGGATAGGGAGCTGCTGGAGAGAGTCCAGCCCAGGGCCAGCAAGATCCTGAAAGGAGTGGAGCATGTGCCCTAGGAGGACAGGCTGAGAGAGCTGGGTCTCTGCAGCCTGGACAAGAGGAGACTGAGAGGAGACCTCAGCAATGCTTAGAAATATGGGAAGGGTGAGTGTGAGGAGGAGAGAGCCAGGCTCTGCTCCATGGCATCCAATGGTAGGACAAGAGGCAATGGGAGCAAGTTGGAGCACAGGAGGTTTAGTATTAACCTGAGGAGAAACTTGTTTGCAGTTCAGGTGCCAGAGCACTGGCCCAGGCTGCCCAGGAGCCTGTGGAGTCTCCTTGTCTGGAGCCATTGCAGAGCTGCCTGGACACATTGCTGTGTGAGCTGGTCTAGGTGCTCCTGCTCTGGCAGGGGGGTTGCACTAGATGATCTTTCTAGTTCCCTTCCAACCCCTGACCTACTGGGATACTGTGATTAATAGGATTATTATTTTAGTGATTTCTTTCTGCTAGGTTGCATTATATACTCTAGCAGAGAGAAAATGCAAAGTAAGATGAGATGCATCCCATACATTGAGTTCAGGAGCTGGGATAGCAGTGCTATCCTGTACACTGAACATAGACTTCCTTCCCAGGAGAGGACTTAATGTGGGTTATTCCAGAAGGCAGGGTAGATGTCTTAGTGATCTATATTGACATAGACCTTGGAAAATTTCATTGCAGTAACATTGGCCTAGCAGGTTAGGATCATCACAAACATTCATCAGACAAAGAGGACTCTGAGTCAAAAGGAAAAACACTTTAATTTTGAAATTCAATCATAAAGTATTTCACTCTAAGTGAATAGATTATAAATTCTTCTCTCCACTGTCCTTTGCTCACAAGCTCATGGCTGCACACACAGGCATGCACATATGCTCAGACATATCCCTAAATACAATTCTACAAAGAAAAGTGAGTGCTTTAGCTTGACTTTGCAAAGGAAACAAATGGAGACAGGTGCTTAAGCCTGATAACATGCAAAATGCTTTGGACACACTTTACTTCCTTGGTTGTCTAGGCCCTGAGTTACAAATAAAATCCATTCTTTTAATATCACCACTCTACTACAATAATAAGATTATGCAATTATTTTATTTTTAGTTTTTCTGTAAAACCAATAATGCAGATGAAAAAATAAAAAGGCTGCACTGAAATGTTATTGTAACATTATTCAACTAAATTTAGTGTATTTTTAAGGTATTTTCCTTGTTGTTTCAGCTATGCTTCTTGAGTGGAGTTGCTGATTGTTTAAAATGGGTGAATTCATTTGGCCAAGATATCTTGTTTGCAAACATATAGATCTAATAATATATTTATCTTTATGATCTTGTTATGTATAAAGCAGAAACTCTTAATACAACAGCATTTCATTAGCTTACCCTTGTCCATCTTAAGACTTTATAAAACAGAAGAGTGATGGCTACCACACTTCAAAATGATTATCCATTTTGTTCTTCCTTAACCTTGTAGTACCTACTCCCTGAATAAGCCTCTGGCAAAAGGACACCCAAAAAGCACAGCTGAGCTTTACTACTAGCTGGAGAGGAAAAACAAGGTTGTTGTCTTTCCCAGCCTCCTTTTTTTCACACTAGGATTAAGTAGGTACATTTGGGCCTTTTTGATCTCTCTGTTGTTGGAATTTACAATTTACTTACAGTGGCTTATTCATCTTCCTCCAGCAAGTGGGTAATTGCTGTATGTTCTCTGTGCTGTCTGACTGGGACTCATCACTATGGTATCTGAGGGCTAAATTACAAAGCTAAGATCATTTTTGAAACAGAGCTGACTGAAAAGTCTCCTCCTTAAATTACTTCGAATAAGCATAGCAGTTTCTGAGGAGAGATTTTCAGCTTACACTGGCAGATGAGCACAGCTTTGCAGGTAAAGCATATGCCTAGGCAGAAGAGTGAAATAAACTGATACTCAACTACCTGTGCAACCCTTTGCAAATCCTCTGGGCTTTAATTTCTCCATTCTTAAAAGCATAATAAAAATTACTGCTGGGAAGTAGTTTCAGTTCTACTTACTTAAAAAGCTCACAGAAATACTTGAGCATTTAATTGCTGCCGTATTCCATTTGTGCATTTGTTTTGCTTGTAGATAATGATGTAGAGTAGCAAAGGAAAATAGATCAGATTTACCAGTTTTTCAAGGCATAGGTATTTACATAGTCCAGTAAAGCTAGATGGGATCTCTATGTTCCCTAAACTGACCTCCAGTACAGTACAGATCTTTCCCATTAATTCTTGAATTAATTCTGTAACTTCAAATTGAATCATAGAATCATCAGGGTTGGAAAGGACCTTCAAGATAGAACATTTTTAGCAAGATAAATATTTAAGCAGATGTCCAGTAAACTGGCAGATTATCTCACCCACATAAGAAGGAGACATCCAGTCTTGTTTCTGAGTTTGCTCCTAGGCAAAATTTATTGCTCAAGCAAGTACTAAAATCCCCCAGAAGTTTCAGTTTGACTCAAAACCACACAGTCCTTCGTCTCCTGTTGATCCATGTGACAGCCAGACAATAAGTCTTTCCTGGTTGTTTTATCTGTAGCACTTTCTGACATGTGAATGCTTTCCCAAATCTTTGACTCGTGCTAGGAGAGCCCTCTCAGCCCTCTGCCTCCAGACACTGCATCTACACCTCCAGTGATGTTCCCTACAAGGGCCTTAGGACAGCCATAATAAACCAGAGCAAAGGCCTATTTGGCCTGCTGTACTTTCTCTAGCAGATGTCAAGGAAGACTACAGGAACAGGACAAGCATAGTTGGTGCTGTCTCCAACTGCCTTCTCAGCCTCCCACCATGTCAGCTCAAAGACTTCCATGAAATTCCTGGATATTTCATAAACTTCAAAGGTTTTCTCTTCCCTAAACTTCTTTGGAGTCTCTGTAAGTTGTTGCTACTACCACACACTGTGCCAGAGAGCTCCAGAGCTTAACTTATTCACCTGCTTGATGTCTGGCAGTGCTGTGAAGCTGAAGTTTATGAGATACCAAACAGAACCTTTCCTCTTCTGGCAACCTTTTTTTCCCCTCCCTTGATAGGATCTATCTAACATACTGTGATCTATAGGCTTTATTATTTCTTTAGCCTTTCTTGTACAAGTTTCAGATTTTTCTTTCTTTCTGCTCTTCTGATCAAGGGCTGTGTTACATTGGACAGGACAGAAAAGCCTGGGTAATCCCAGCTATTTGGAATCTGTCCATGTCTTCTACCCTGGCACTAATAGAAAAGAATCAATATTTAAAGAATAACTGCAGCTGTTCCACAGTAAAAGTGAATGTGCTTTTTTTTCCTGCAAGAATGTGTTACTTGGAATGGTTTATACTTCATATTGTAGAGATTATTGCCTTTTAATATAGGTTCCTCCAAGCACCTACAAACCTCCAAAGGAAAAAAAGCAACTAGAAGAAATCAAAGCAAAGAATCGCCAAAAAGCAGAAGTAAGTAGATTATGTTCTTGTTCTAATTTATCCTTTCGTCTAAACTCTTTTTTCTGTAATGTTCTACTTTCACAAGCCTTAGAACTTGATCTGAAACATATTTGCTTTTGCATTTAATAGCTCCTGGTTCCTTCTCTAGAGTCATGAAATTTGTATCTTCTATTCTGTTCTATCACCCTTTTTCCATCTTGCTTATTTTATTATTAATTGTCTGAGACAAGGTCCACCTTTTATTCACTTCACAAGTGCTATGTGAGAAATTATGCAAGTAGCCATGAAAGGTAGTAGAAATATGAAAGTAGAAATATCTCTTTATAAACTTGAAATAATTTGGTGGCTCTTTTACTCCCACAGGACATGGATATTTAAAGTATTCACTTAATAATTAAGGCTTCAAAATGCAGAATATGTTCAATATTTTCATTTCTTTTTATAGTTACTGATAAAACCCCACATGTCATCATGTTTTAAAGTATCATATCAGCAGATTCTCCCTTCTTTTTTGTGCAGACTCCATACTCTCCTTCAGCAGGCTGAGAGACTAGGAAGTCATCAGGATTTGGAAAGAAGCAGAGTACATGGTCTGTGTGTTAAAGAGAGCAGGAGAAGGAAGGGCCTGGAGAAACAGCAAAACAGATCTAGTAATTTGGTCCAAACTCTGACAGGAATCCTGTTCAATGAGTTAGCTTCTATCATGGTTAAAGCAGATTGTTGTCTTATTCCCTAGGAAAGGCATTAATTAAATGTCAGCTCCCACTTGCTTGCTTTCTCCCAACACTGCAGTCACCATATCCACTCAAGTAACAGTATAAGCCTGATAAAAGGCTCCTCTTTATCTGCACTCTCCCACCCCCTGTCTGAAAATCCCTTACTCTAGCTTTCACTAGCCAGTGCAAGTCCATTTATCACTGTTCTGGCCTCTCCTCATGTCCTTGTGAAAGGTGCATTGGATTCTGTTCCTAAGCTATAGGAAATGCTTTAATGTGTGATAGATTCCAAGGGGATACACTTTGCACTCCTTTTGCTGGCCCATCACATTTTATAAAACAATACAATATTCTTTTTTATCCTTTTATTATACCCATAGTGTAGAGAAAGCACACACCTCTTTGTCTCTGTGCTTGTTTGTATGTCTGAACTTCCCCCCAAAATAGGAAAGAAAAGCAAGATATCACAGTGCCTATATTGTTAAAAACCTACAACAATAAAATCACTTAACAACTAGCCACATTCTTCAATGGAGAAAATGCATGAATACAAGGAACAAAGGAAAGTCACCACAGAAATTACAGCTGCAATAACAGCAGTTTTTGTGCCTCTGGAATGTTTTAAAAGTCATCCAAGGCATTCACAGAGGTCAGTTCCCTAGACTGTTTGCTAAACAAGCTGAAATACTAGGTCCTAAAAGAAGTATGCATCAAAAATGCCATTTGTTTCATAGCATTTTTGCAGAAGCTGTAGCTGTTGCTGTGAGATGGATTGAGAACTGGCTGAAGGACAGAGCCCAGAGAGTTGTGGTCAGTGGAGCAGAGGCTAACTGGAGACCTGTGACTAGTGGTGTGCCCCAGGGGTCAGTGCTGGGGCCAGGACTGTGCAATATACTCATCAATGATCTGGATGAAGGGGGAGAGTGTTCCCTCAGCAAGTTTGCAGATGATCCCAAGCTTGGAGCAGTGGCTGGCACACCAGGAGCTGTGCTGCCATCCAGAGTGACCTGGACAGGCTAGAGACATGGGCAGGGAGAAACTTAATGACATTTAACAAGGGGAAGTGTAAAGTACTGCATCTGGGAAAGAACAAGCCCATGGATCAGTACAGACTGGGAACTGATCTGTTGGAGAACAGCCCTGGGGAAAAAGCTCTAGGAGTGCTGGTGGCTAGGAGGATGCCCATGAGGCAGCAATGTGCCCTTGTGGCCAAGAGGCCAATGGCATCCTAGGATGCATTAAGAGGAGCGTGGCCAGCAGAGCCAGAGAGGTTCTTCTCCCCTCTCCTGTGCCCTGGGGAGGCCTCCCCTGGAATCCTGTGTCCAGTTGTGGGCCCCTCAGCTCCAGAAGGATAGGGAGCTGCTGGAGAGAGTCCAGCACAGGGCCAGCAAGATCCTGAAAGGAGTGGAGCATGTGCCCTAGGAGGACAGGCTGAGAGAGCTGGGTCTCTTCAGCCTGGACAAGAGGAGACTGAGAGGAGACCTCAGCAATGCTTAGAAATATGTGAAGGGTGAGTGTAAGGAGGAGAGAGCCAGGCTCTGCTCAATGGCATCCAATGGTAGGACAAGAGGGAATGGGAGCAAGTTGGACCACAGGAGGTTTAGTATTAACATGAGGAGAAACTTGTTTGCAGTTCAGGTGCCAGAGCACTGGCCCAGGCTGCCCAGGAGGCTGTGGAGTCTCCTTGTCTGGAGCCATTGCAGAGCTGCCTGGACACATTGCTGTGTGAGCTGGTCTAGGTGATCCTGCTCTGGCAGGGGGGTTGCACTAGATGATCTTTCTAGTTCCCTTCCAACCCCTGACATACTGTGATACTGTGATACCATGTCTGAGCACCTGTAAGAAGGAGTGAGAACACTGGAAGCCATGCTCTAGATGTGTTTCACAGCTTTGATTAGAGATTTGGTTTAAAACAACAACAAAAACAGTCAAAAAGTAGAAATGTGGTTGCCTGTACTTTCCCCTTTGAAATGACAAGTGGAATTCCTGTTAGGGATGTTCCTGTTGGAGCAATCCTTGGTGCTCAGTTCCTCTGATCTTAATCTTCTAATTTAACTCAAAAGCAAAGCCACAGTTTGTTAGCTATGTGGAAACAGTTTTACCTATGTGCCATAGATAATGATGAGGTTTTAAAGTTGAATTCTCTATAAGAAATATGTTTCATATGGGCAGACCTATTAAAGGCCTGATGCCCTAAGCAGAGGATACAACCAGGCAGAACTATATAGAAAATCACAACTTGCCAACTTGTAGTCTTTAATCAGGAATGAAAATTCATATAAATGCTAAGTCAAGCTTTTCATTCATTGGAAACAATATTGGTTGGAGCTGAAAGGCTTTTTGAGGCAGAAAACCCTTACTAGAGAATTTAAATGTACTAACTATGCTCTAAGCTAATTGCTTTAATTTTAGGATCTGCTCCTGAAAGCAAATACTAACCAGTTCAGGTGTGCAACCATGAAGTCTGAAAAGGGAGAGGTATGCTACAAAAAAACTTTGTTACCTAAAAATCCCCCAGTATGAAGATGAAAGATGAATGGAGTATTGTTAATTTGAGGTTAGGAATCATGTGCTGTCATTTACAGCTGTACTGACATTTCACATCCATATACTAACATTTACCTCTTTGGATGCATAATGCACAACCCCCTTTTCTTTGAATTCTGGTGCTGCTTTATTATTCTCCTAATTTTGAGGCAAACACCCTGCCTGTGATACTACTCCAACAAGTCTCCAAACTGGCAATATTTCTCTCAACCTCCATATTATTTTTCTATTAACTTTGATGCCACAGAGCAGCCAAGCTGAGGGAGTAACAGTCCCATTCACACAGAATTCTTGCTTTGGTTGATTCCCACTTCACAACTATGTCACCAAATTATGTGTGTAATATATTCATTTCAGCATCACATCTGCATATTCTATTCACTCTGTTCATCCCCATGGTACAGGAACTTTCACATCACTATATATAGTTAACACCATAAAGTTAAATTAATAACCATCAGTAGAATTCTGCCTCTATTTAATAATTTCATGAAGCATGCTTTGACACCTTATTTTGTCTTCCAATATTGATTTTGGTTAAGTGCTGAATATATTCATATATATATATATATATATAGGTGGTATTTCATAGTCAAAACATGACTGTTACCTTTTTAGTCAAAAAATTTTAGTTAATATTTAGACCTACCTTTCTGTGGCCATTTAATATGAAATATTCCCACTAAGTTGGGTACACATAGCAAGTTTTTGTGGCTATAACAATTCCAAAATACAACACCTATGACCATGTTTGTTACTCTAGATAAATATTCAGGAGTGATTTTTGGTAACTATCTAATATTTTTTTGCTGAGTACTTGAAAATCAGTCTCCAAAATGAAATAATGTCTTTTTGGAACTGCAGAGCACACAGGACAGTATGAAAAGTAAACCAGCATTCCAGGCTCAAAAGATCCAAAACAAGGTGAGTAACCTTTAAGGTACTGTTGTACAAATGTACTTGAAAACTTTGGAGTGAAAAACACACATGCACATTCTGTGGTGGTACAAACTCTACTGGAATCCATGATTTTACACCAAATTCTGTGGCCAGGAGCATGGAGTGGATTTGGTCTATGGCTCATCAATTTTCACCTATGCACCATTAACAATCCACAAAGGAATGGTCAGGGAACAACAAGGATGTGGCTACTCCAGGTGGGAGGAGAAAAAAGGAGCCAAAGGTACTGAAAATACAGGCAGTGCCCTCATGAACCAGGCCACAGTATCTGAACATGACAAGGTTGGTGGTAGGGATGGGTTCTGCTGACAGCAAGTCATCCTTTGACAAAGCAAGATAACAAGTCAGGTCTGGGGTCCACCCAGGAATCAAGGCTACAACAGCAACCCATATCCTTGACAGCAGGAGACACAACTGGAGAGACAACCAGGAGCAGAGTTACCTCCAGCATAATGTCATACAGATGTCATCCAGAAGGACCTGGACAAGCTGGAGAGGTGGGCCCAGGTGAACCTCAGGAGCTTCAACAAGACCAAGTGCAGGGTCCTGCACCTGGGTCACAACAATCCCCACTATCAATCCAGGCTGGGGGATGAGATGATGGAGAGCAGCCCTGCAGAAAAGGCCTTGGGGTGCTGGTGGNTGCCAGGGCTCTGGGCAAGCTGATCTAGTTGGGGATGTCCCTGGCCACTGCAGGGGGGTTGGACTAGATGAGCTCCAGAGGTCCCTTCCAACCCAAAGCATTCTAGGATTCTATGATAATGGGAAAGGACTGAAGGCCCTATCTCAGCTTAAGTGGGGCTCCTGGGCCAGAGAGCAGAGGGTGTGAGTGGAGGTCCTAGGGGAGGCTGGTCAGGGCAATTGAGACCAGTTTGTTCCCTGAGGGCACTGGCAGGTAAGTTGTGTGTAGTTGCATGATGTAACCAGGTTGCCTTAGCAGTGGTTTCAATTACAAAAGGAGAAGGTTTTGTATAAAATGGTAAGGGTTGAGAATAGTCCACAGGAGAAGAAAATCCTGGTTTAAAAACTCAGCTTAGGGACAGAAGAATCATGTGTCTCTAAATCACTGCTTCAAAATTCTATCCTAAAGAATGCTGAGCAATCATTCCAACTAATGACTGTCTGATACATGATATACAACCAGTCTGGATGGTTGTCTTGTTTCCTTTAGACACATACTGAGGTCATAAAATCCACTATACTGATTGCTTCTCCCCTAGGATTTCCAAGGGTCAAAGAATTGTAAACATGGAAAACAGGCTGTTAAGCCTTAACTGTATAACACATCAAAACTCAGGTTGCTATTTCTGCAATAAGTCTACTACAGATAATCTTCAGTTTTACATTGTTCAATCTGTCCCTTTTCATTTGTTTCAAGTTCATATGCAGAACAGTTTAATGTGGGAGCTGGGCTTGTGTTGTGACCTCAAGTATCTTGTGAGCAGATCTACCTACTCTGTGCATTTAGGCACAGATCCTATACACTTTGGAAAGACTAATTCCCTGCTTGGGGAACTGGGCATCTGGTAACTATTTCCAAAGCATATCTGGCATTTATCACATGCTGAAGTTATCTTTAATAACAGAATCACCTACTCACTCAGCTTGCTTACAATCCAGCAGCATTCAAATGTCAGGAAAATCTCAGTTCCTTCTGCACTCAAAAGAAGGGGGGGGAAACTCCACAGCAGGAAACATTTATTTGGTTAACCTAAATACCTCTGACATATAACTATGTGAGCTTAGTTCAAGACTACTGAAACCTTAGTGTGGACTAATGATAATCAAACCATCTGCCTAAATTGCATAAAGAAAAATATGAATGTGGCATCTTGTGGCATTGATCAGAGCCACCTCTGACACCTGCTAGTATCTCCTCTAGGAGCACAATCAGTTTTCTCTTGTCTAAACTCATTTGCTTCTAAGGTTGGTTAGGTGGGATTCAAGATGCTGCTCTGACTTTCAAGCTGAGACAGCTTGTTACTGACTTTTAAATGCTTTCTGTTCTTGTTGCCTGCCTTCCTTTGCAACTCTGTGAGTAGACAGGATGCATCCAAATTAATCAAATCATATAATGTTTTATTAGAACACCCAGAGTAGATTAAATACTTCTTTTTTTTCATTGCAGGCACACTTATTATGTGCAGCAGCAATTATTTCTCACTGCTGTTACAAAATGCCTATTCATCCTTTTCCCTGGAAGAATGAGGCAGTACAAATGCATCATCACTCTGTCTTAATCTGCCTTTTGCTCATATCAGGCCTTGCTCTTTATATATTTATTGCTTTTAGTGAGCTATTGTGTGTTCATTAGGTGGCAACAGTGAATACAATCTTTTTCCACAAGAATTCCAGTGTTCTGCTTTTCTCTATTATTTTCATGTTCTTATGCTGAAAAAGGGGGAAGATATCTTACAACAGGAAGAGAAAGAGTAAAGTTCAAAACCTCCTTGAAAACACATGACATAGAAGAATCTATCCAGCTATTTTACTGATACCTCTCTGTATATATCTTGGGAGTCCTGGTATATTTTGACTATATGAGCTGTCACATTTCTATTTCACAAACTGGGAAACTGAAGTTAAAATTATTTCCAGAATCATTCTCAGTTCAGTTCTCCATCCAAATTATAGTTACTAAACACAGAACAAGAAATCTGTATAAACCAATAATTGCCAAAAATAGGAACATTTCTACATGTGCCAGAGAAAATGTCTAAGTAGCCAATTTCTACACAGTATAGTGTATAAAATACAGGTTGTAGGGGGAATATAATATAATATATTCTGCATATAATGCAGAAGACTTTGGAAAGAGTTGAGAAGCAGATCAAAAGGAAGGCAGGCATTAAGAAGAATAAGTATAGTGAATCAAACAAAAGAAAATGAATACATGGGGTTCTTTTCCTCAGTTCTTCAAGTTATCATCATTTTGTCAAGAAACAGACAGGTAATTAATTTTTGTCCATTAAAATGTGCCATCTGTGTGCAAAACACAGTAATTCTACTAAGTGAATTTCTAGGTGATAGCATGTGTTTGCTATCCTCAGCCCACCTAATTAATCTAAATCATAAAGCATCCTTTCTCCAGTTAGCTTATCTATTGCAGGAGAGTGCAGTACATATTCGTGCACACAATATTTGCAGTATATAGCTTAAGTGCATCTGGTTTTCAGCCACTCATTAAGCTGTTAATTTGGAATTAAAATACATGGTTTTATTCAAAACACAGAACTTGTCTGGATTTAGGTCAAATATGTCATAAGTAAGCTTTGTTTTCTGCAGGAATTACCCCAGTTCTTATCCCACCAGCACTGCTTTGCCTCAGTTCAGATCAGGTCTTTTGTATGTCTCTGCAAAGGTGATATATTTCTTTCTGAATAACCTGCTTGTGCAGGGAACATTTTTAACTAGTAGAGACATTGTTCCTTTCCTCCCTCAGTATTTAGAGGCTGGCTGGGAGCTAGTCCTAAGGCAATACTTGGATGAATTGCAAAGCAGACACAAGATCTAGTCCAAGTTACACCATGAGGCCTAAAAGTCACTGAGAACTGTACTTCACCTGCACTATCTAGAACATGGATATGGCAATTGGTGATGCCTGTTGTCTTAGAAATATTTTGAAGTTATAATAACAATTATTCACAAAACACTTCTGAGACCTTCCTATGAAAGGTACAGCTTATATTTTTCTTTAATGGTTTGGGCTAACTTACTGTCTGTCAGAGCAGCAGTTTATTTTCTTTGTCCAAAGCAGATGGATCTCTGCACACTATGTATATGAGTCCTGGAAAAAAAAAAATGAAAGAAAGTGAACACATTCTATGGGATTTGACATGGTCCAAGAGTGATTACAAATTTATAATCCACTTGGGGGACTTTGCTGATTTCTTAAGCAGCTTGAGTGGTTTATGAACAGCATGCAATTTCATTGTGAATGTCAGATTAATGCGAGATGAATGCTTGAAGCAAAATTTATGCTGTTTTAGGTCGTTTTAGTTAACCCGTTGAAATGTTTTTATTCTGTGTTTTATGCTTTACATTGCTAACTATAGTCTATACATTCCCTTTCCTGACAGATTGACAATATACCTATTAAATTAAACGCTGCAGCTATTTTAAGAAAGGGTGCCCTCTACCAACGGAAAATGGAACAGGAGCTCAAGAGGTATGGCTAAGCATGCTGCTTAGCTTACTTTTCACATCCTTGGACATAGAATAATTAACCACATTAAAAATAATTAAGTACTTTCCAGGTGAACTCAAATAAGGCAGTAGGAAGGTATTCCATAAACACAGTTGACTGTTTAGCCTGGAAAAGAGAAGACTGAGGGGGATCTCATCAATACTTAAAGGATGGGTATCAGGAGGATGGGGCCAGGCTTTTTTTGTAGTACCTAGTGACAGGACTACAGGCAATGGGAAAAAACTAGCATCCAGGCAGTTCCATCTGAACATGAGGAGAAACTTTTTTCCTTTGAGGGTGGTGGAGCACTGGCCCAGGCTGCCCAGGGAGGTGGTGGATTCTCCATCTCTGGAGGAATTCAGGACCTGACTAGACCCTGTGCAACCTGTTCTAGGTTCTCCTGCTCTTGCAGGGGGGTTGGACTAGATGATCTCCAGAGGTGCCCTCCAACCCCTAACATTGTGTGATTCTGTGACAAATAAAGAGAGAGGTGGACTGAAATGAAAGCCTACATTAAAGTTACTGTTTTACAGTAGATGCTACACAGTGTGACTGTGTTCTGATTTAGCACTCTGGCTAGTGTTGCAAAGTCCAGTAAGAGTCACTTCTTATATTTATTCCAAGTCTACAGAATAAATAATGACCCAAATACACACCTGTTTCTGTGTCCATTATAAAAGATGCCTATATGTTAAGCTAAATCATTTCATTCATATCTCCATTTTCTTCAGTGGCTTATAGTCAACTACTAGCCAAATTTGATACTTGAACTTGTTTGTCTATCACAGCAAGATGTGGAGGACTAAGAATGTGCCTCTCCACAAGGCAAGATAAGCCAGTAGCTGAAGGTAACAGCAAGGCATGTAAGGACAATGTCCTCACTGACAACAGCTCTGTTCCATAGTACCCTGGCAAGGAGTGGAGCAGATCCAGTGACAGACAGCAGGGACAGCAAACACTCCAGTCACTGCTAGATGAGTCCACAGTGACAAGTCAGGGCTGAGGTCAAGCCAAGTCATTAAGGCAGGGTCAACAAAGTAGTAGCCTGGGTGCAGACACACCTACAGCATAGCCCAGGCATGGGCAGAGGCTGTTAACATCAGCTTAGATGTGGCTCCCAGGAAAAAACTCTACACACACACCCCAGGACTCTTCACAGCTCTTTCCACTCCACTCTCATCCAATGTTATATGTCTGCACTGCAACAGAGCTGTCTTTGAACAGAAGCAAATAAATCCTTGGCAGGGGTGAGGAGTAAGAGGTTGCAGATCCTTTTGGTGCACTTAGGGCTTTAAGGAATCCTCACCTAAGGATCCCTCTGACACAAGGAATTCTTCTTCAGCACCACAGGCTTCCAGCAGTCATTAACTAGGGAGAAGGTGACTCCTGAATGGCCATTGCAGGTTGCATTCTAGAACTAGAATTATAGAACATTTTCTCTAATCATTTTAACAAAGATAAACCCTGTATCATGTCATCTTGATTTAGTATTCTTTCTAATCCACCTGACTTAGCAGGGTAAGCACTAAATATTGTCAACATTTTAAGTCCTGGGATGACTGCCTAAGGTTTGATGTTAGATGGTTGGCTTTGGTCTTTGGACCTAGCAAAGTTTGGTGTATGGTTCAGGATTTTAGCAATAAGATATTAGGCATCATTCAGGTTCTGTAATCAACTATTACATGTGATACTCTTCACTCTATCTGGCAGAATTTTGTTCCACTCAGCAAAGGAATATTTTTCCCTCTAACTTAGCACTATTTTATATTAATGCATTTTAATCTTCAGCTGTATTTAACACACAACAGATACACATCCATATGCATTGGGGGGCAGCACTAAGATGCAAGTCATGGCATTTTTGTGTCTCTGCCCTAGTCCTTGGCTCATTCACTCCTCTGCTGCAGGACCCTGACGGGTCCTCCCCAGGGCTTTGCTTTGCTTTTCTCTCCTCTCTCAGCTCAGCACAAAAATTAAGAATGTGGCTTTGCTTAATGGCTGAACAATTCTTTGCTTCAATACAGCAATATCATTTAATTGACAAAATACAAACCAGATACAGATTTAAGTATAAAGCTTTTAGTTCTCTGTGTGAAAGTAGCCAAGAAGATTGCCAAAGAGAAAAGTTATTTCTTCCTCTAAGCAAAGTATTCCTCTGAGAAAATGTACACACCTTCAGCTGATTCTTCCTGCTCCTCATAAGAATCCATGTGTAGCTAAAGTTTACCCTCACTTGGGGCTTTGTTCTACTGAAAATTTTCAGGTCCATGCCATCATGCACATTCTTCCAGGCAATATAGGAACACCTCTTAGATTGGAACTAAAATATATCTGTTTAATGGCTTTGCAAGGACTGCCTTTTTTCCCTGCAGAGACCAAACACTTCATATCACAACAAACTACTAGAAATATTGATGAGCCAAGGCAGGGTAGCAAAGCCAGATCTCCAGAAGAGTATATTCTTTTCTTCTCTCCTGCAGAGTTGAAAATTTGCTACGAGGGGCCAGAGAGCCATCTGAATTCTTGGAATGGCAAAAACAGATGCGTGGAAAAGATCTGGAAGAACAGCTGGCTGAAATAGAGTGTAGGAGGCTTCAGGGGAAACTGAGTCGTGAAGAGGCAATTCTGGCCCATCAGAATGTAGTTCAAGAGAATAAGAAGAAAGCTGATCTGATGAGAGAAGAGGTAATACATAGAGCATTGCTCAAATTTGCTTGCATTCAGTCAGTACAACACATAACACAGATGGTACCTACTATAAGAAGCTGTAAAAGTTCTGTACTGTGTTTATTCACTGGAGTCTGCAAACAACAGAGGATAGTGCTGTAACTTCCAGATACAGCAGTGCTTATACATGAAAGTGCTTTTTACAAGTGTCTGATTTGATTAATAACACAAAGTGAGCTGAATAAAACAGAAGTCATTGTGCATATCCTTTTTGAGCAGATACTGAGATACTAAGCACCATTTGCAATGAAATCACCAATGTGTGACTAATTTCATTATATTGTTAAAATTTGTTTTCTTAAACTGGTATAATTCAATTTACTTCATATTATCTGTCATGCTTAGATCTCTCTTAGGGGAAAATTCAGGCCAAGAACCATCTTTGGATCTGTAGATATAGAAAACTCAATGTTTATGCCAAGAAGTATTTTGACACAGCTTCCCAAAAAAGCATTGCTAGATCTTTTCCCAGGCTCACATTGTATTTTTCCAGTGCTTTTCCTATAAACTAAACAAGTGATCAAGAAATAACTAATACTATAGATTTGATTTTTTTCATAGTCACTATCACAGGCTTTTCTTTTTCATTAGACCAGTTTGCTGTGCCCTGTAGGCCAGCCAATACTTTTCTCTTGGCCATCTCTAACAGTGGTTCAGCAACTCAAGCTGGGACCACAAAAGTACAGGATTTTCCCAGAGCCATGCTGCAAAAGGGAAACTTGCTGAATGAGTTCTTTTCTGTCCTATGAAATCTTTCATTCTTTTTGGCATTGAGTTTTCATGTCTGTTTAGACAGATGATGGCAAGAACTTAAAGTGAACCCTACTGTGTACAACTGAGCACAGTGTGATCACACACCCTCATTCCAAAATTACTTTAATTATTACATTAACCTCAATTTCAGAGCATATCTGTTTTATTTGTTAATAGGAATGTTCCAATATGTATGGATTTAGGGATGTGCAAAGCATACTTGCTCTAACCTGACCAGTTCCAGGCAGCTCCCTTCACGTGCCAACAGATGCCAGCAGGGCACTTCATCCATATGGAGAGCTCCAGAAGTACTGAGCACCAGTTCCCCATTCACCAAAAGCTGTCATTTTGATTTAAATCTCTAGTATTCTATCTAAAATAGAAAGTACAGTAAGAAATCTAGTCTGGGAAATTCTAGTGTCCTGCTTCCTGATCATTTTCTCTGACAAAGAAAGCAATGTGACAGCCTGAAGTAGACTTTTGTATGTTCCAGAGATAGGACTTAGGCCCAAGAAGATCCTTCAGGCACATAACCAGCTGTGTACTAGATCAGAATGACTCTTGTTTTCTCACAATCAGATCCAGAGATGGCTCTTTTGTCTGCTTTTGGAAACATGTGGGAGGGAATCCTAGAAAATAGCAGGACAACTGTTATGGAGGGCTGTTGTGGGTAAATAAAACAGAGAGAGAGGAGCTTAACTCTGGCTCTCTGTGCTGTTGCCAGCCAGTGTCCTTTGCTGCTTTTGTGAGTGATATAATTCTTTGAATCCAGTTGTCCTTGTGCTGTTTCAATGATTTGAGGCACTAAGATCACCAGCTGTCACAAGTTTTATTCACCTGTTTGTTTGGGATTTAGAAAGCAGAGCTGATGCACCAGTATGCAGAGAAACGTCTAGAGGAACAGAAGGAGATGAGAGAGCTGGTGGAGCAGGTTGTGGAAGGACACAAGAATGCAAAACAAGCAAAAACAAAGCTCCAGAAATACAAACAGCAGATAGGTATGGATAGATTGCCAGAAAAATGAGATATGATGCCCAATGTCCCCAAATGACCTAAATCTTTCTTTTAGTGGGCCAATTACAATTGTTACAGAAAGTTTCCTTTAAAGGGAAGTTGAGGGAAAGATTTAGGCTCTACATTCCCATGAATGCAGGAATATGAATTCCAGGAATAAGTTGGTAATGGGTAGATCAGAAATTCTAAGCTATTGGGAACTATTCTTTGTTTAAAAGGGAGAAATATAGCACTAACATTCTGTCACTAGTTTTCCTTCCATCTAACATGAACATATGTAAATGACTCTGCTTTTGGTCAGATCATCATATGAAGCTCAGATTCTTGTAATTTGTATCATTAAGAGAGGATTTGCCTAGCAACCACTGTGAAAGAATCATGGCTCAAGATTGTTGTCTTCTCCAGAGAAGACTATAGCTAAGGAAAAAAACCAACTCCTAGAAGGATAGTGTCACAAGGGAGAAGGATGTAACACTTTCAAGACAGACCAATCATTAGGATGAAGGGAAATAAATGTTACTGATCCTCCATTATTAAAGAAAATTCATGAGTTAATCCAATGAAGCCCAGGGAGAAGGCTGTTCTGACTGGCATGGCTGTACATGTTCCAATACAACACCATGTTAACATCTACTGCATGAACAGGCTACCTGTAATTGTGCTTATTTGGGTAAGCAGGCTTTTCTCTGCTTGTGTGTCTTCATACTTGTACCAGGAAGGTTGAGACAGACAGAGGGTGTTAGGCACTTTGAAATGGGTTAGCAAAGCCTACCAGCCTTTGAAATTCAGTGATTTCTAGGATATGACTTCTGGAGCCCCCAGTACAAGAAGGATATAGCNAAGGTCCCTTCCAACCCCGACAGTTCTATGATTCTATATAGAGCTGGAAAAACTATGAATATTTGCTCTTGTATACTACCCTTTTATTAAGTAATGAAACAGTATGCACTAATTAGAAATCACAACGCAGTAATTCAAATGGTTCTGCTTTATGTATGCACACAGTATGGTTATGTGCTGAATAGAATGATAGATAGTGGAGGTGGGAAGTACTCATTTGTTTCTCTCCTCATTCCTCCCACCAATGCCAGACTGTTCCCTCACATACCTTTAGAGCAGTATTATTATTGTTATTCACAAAGGCACATGAATTTTCCACCAGATGGACTATTTGTTAAAATATGCAACCAGCTAAGAGAGATTAGTTCTTTTCTTTCAGTTCAGGAAGTTTGTGAAGAAAACCGAGAACTTCTGCGGCAAGCTTTGGAAGAAGAGGAGGAGAAGCTTAGGAAAAAGTGTGAACTCATTCAACAGATACGAGCTCTTGAGTCTTTACCAAGCATCAGACACAAGACTGTGGATTTAACAGAGGTAAACTCAACAGGAAATATGACTGGTTTTACATAAAATTATATTGCAGATTGTCAGTATGATGCTTTGGTTTAATCTCCTGCTCTTCTGAATAGAATGAGCCATTAGTTGCTTCCAAAGCACCACCAGATAAATCCATCATCTCATTTATCAGATTTTAGAAGGCATTTAATGTTGGAAGGGTGAAAGAAGTGAACAAGAATAAAATCAGCTCCCCAGATGTCCCATCTTCCTTTGGTAGCCTTTATGGCTGCTGCCATCACTTCTCCACTTCTTTTCTAGGCAAATAGCAACTGTAAAATGGTGCAGGTTCTCATTCAGGACAATGAAGGTGACTTGAGTGTCTGCACTTTCTTATTTGTAACCTAGTTCTTTTCATTGCCACTTAGAGAGGCTGTTGACTCCTCAGAGCTTCCACTGAAACACTGCTTGTTTCTAAGTACAGAATATGCCTTTAAATACACTTCCCCATCTAGCTCATCTCAAAAGACAAAGCAGGAACACAGCAGGTTTCAATTCTTGTATGAAAAATTAATTCAAAATTCAAGTTTATCCTATTTGCAAGGTTACTAAAATGTATAAGGTTGCTGAAAATGGAGTGGCCATACAGGTCATATTGCAAATACAAGAGAATGGACCTGAATGATATAGATAGACCCATACTGGGACCAAAACTATTTAATGTCTTCCCTAATGACATAGATAGTGGGATGAAACATTCCCTCAACAAGTTTGGAGATGTTTTTGTCAACAACCCACTCAGTATTCAATACAAGTATTCAATACAAGGGCTTCTTTCCTCCTGCTGAAAGGAATTGCTTGGAAAATGAAGGCTTTTAAACAGAATGATTTCTCTCCATTAAAAGGATGATAATGAGTTTTACTTACATATGTTTAGCATTACCACTCCATTTCAGTCCAAGGAATGTAATTTGGAAGAATGGTTGTTCTTTTGGATTCCACACAGCCTCTCTCCCCAACTTCATCCTTTCCAAACTTTGTCATTAATGGAACTAAGTAGACCAAGGTCTTTGTGATTAAACCCTAACCAGTGTTTCCCTCTTCATGTTATACAATGCATAGCAAGAGTCAGGTTGGCATCTTGACTTCCTTTCTAACATGTCATGGTGCAAGATAGGCACCACAGATGTGTACCAAAGCTATGTTAAAATAGACAAAAGAATATCAGTTGGGGTGAAGATATATGTGTAGATACAGAGAAAGGGAGAATCCATGTGAGAGGAAGGGCCAAAAACTTCAAAACTTGAAGTGTTCACAAATCTGTTTAGAAATGACCTGTCTCTGTGTGCAAAATTTTCTCATTACATCTCAGAATCAGACTCAACACTCACATTGCAAAGTGGATATTGAAAAGCCTTCATTAAACATTCAGGTTGGAATAGTATAACTTTGAGCATTAAGATCTGAATTTCCTGGGTACAAAGCATTGTTTATAGAATCCTAGAATGGTTTGGGTTGGAAGGGACTTCTAGAGGTCATCTAGTCCAACCCCCCTGCAGTGGCCAGGGACATCCCCAACTAGATCAGGTTTAGTCCTAATCTTTTCAAATAAAAATAGTAGATGCCAACATAGATCAAATCCATACCTTGGAAAAAGATAAATGCAAAATTTGCTTATTTTTTTAGTGTAAAATCTGTTCTGGTTTTACAAACTAAAAAACAAGCACTTTTACACATTTTAGAACTTCAAAAGTATTTAAAATTAAAAGATAAGTAGAATTTGTTTGGACAGCAAACATATTGTAATTATGATTTATCTACTGTATACTTTAATGCTTTGATATGAAGTGCTTTATCAACTTTATGTTTCAACATATAAAAGAGATAAGCTTGAAAGTAATAGTTAGGGTAGGGTTTATATTTCTTGAAGTCAAAATATATTCAGCATGATTTGGAACACAATCAAACCATTCTGGTTTTACTCATTTCCTCTTTCCTTGGTATTTACAGTGTTCTTTAAACCTGTATTTCCTGTTCCCTAGACTGGTGGCCATGGATTAATATGTGAGATGTCAATAGTGGAGCTACGTGAACGCCTCGCTCTCCTCAGAGAAGCACAGAAGGCAGCAGAGGAAGAGAAGAGAGACCAAATCATTCAAGAAAAACAAGCCAAGGAACAGCTTCTTCTAGACAAACTGGACCAGATTTCCCTATTCAGAGCAGAACTTGGACGAGCAGCTGCTTTAAAGTCAGTATAAAACAGCATGTGGCATTGAAGACATTGAAATTTTGTTAATATTTTGCTAGCCCCTTGAGGAGAAAAACAAGTAGAGAGCAAAATATTGTCCTTCTCTAAAAAAGTATGACTTTTATCAAGGAATACACTGGGGCCAGGATTTCCTTTTTAGCCTTAAACCTAATTTGCATCAGATGTAACAAATCTTTTTCATCATTTATGGTTCAAGACACTCTGTAAGCTAGTGTTGACAGTATTGCCCCAGGATTCAGAGCCAATATTATATGTTGAGCAAGTTCTGCCTTCTGTTCTTTTTCAGCTAAACAGAACTAGTTTGATGTTATTAAATTCATTCTAGCTTGCTACTTAAAGTGGTTTCTCATTTTCATCTAAATCAATACATTAGGGCTAGAGTTTTCTTCCTTGAACTTCATTTGTTATATGAAAAGGCAAGGTCTTATTCTAGAAGTTCAAAATATTTTAGGAAGGAGATTGTCTGGTAACAATAGTTAGTTATAAATTAAATACATTTTAGCAGTAGATCAAAGAGAAAATTCCTTGCTTACAGGCTCTCTGACCAAATTCTGTATTCATTAGTCCTATTTATTATTCATTATTATATTTATTATTCTTTGTTATAAAGGATCCATAACCACCACAGATGCTTCAAAGAATTTGAAGGAAGGGACCTCTGGAGATCATCTAGTGCAACTCCCCTGCAAGAGCAGGAGAATTAGAGCAGGTTGCACAGGGTAGTGTCTAGTCAGGTTTTGAATATCTCCAGAGATAGAGAGTCCATCCAGCACCTCCCTGGGCACCAGTGCTCCACCACCCTCAAAGCTTCACATATGCAGAAGACAAGCCCCTTCCACAGTGTTCAAAATCTCAGTTAAAGCTGTTTGCAAACAGAGCCTGAAGAAAGCCTGTGTAAAAGTATAAAGTTTGGCACACTTCTTGATCTTATGCCATTTTTACTGCATCTTGACTGTTTGCTATTGGTTTCTTTCAAGTTCTCTTTCACCTTTTCACTTTTGTGGGTTTGAGAGGTTAGTCCTTGTCTTACCATATTTATTTTGCAAACAGATATTCAGGCTTGCATTCTGAAGACATATTCTGTCAGGCTAAAACCAGACATCTTTAGACAGGCCTTAGATTCCTGTTTATTGCTGAGATACCAAAGGTACCTTCGTGGAGTTCAAGTCATGTTATTGATTTGTCATCCAGTTCTAAATCTCACTTACAGAAGGCAGTATTGATGTATTCATTTAACTAGTTTTCACTAGTCCCAGATATAATTTGGTTTGTTGCTGATAGTTAATCTCCAAAGACTTGGGCTTTTACTATATTAGCACTTAAGAAGACAGTTTAATGAATTTAATGAATCAATAACTGCAGCTGCAGTGAATTGACTCTATAGATCAGTGACCCTCTCTTCTGTGGCATATATGGGGAAAAGATGTTAAGACTAAGGAACCTGAAATGGAGTTAGAACTGGAAATAGTGTGGTGAAAGCCTTTGGGAGCAACTCAAACCACTGCTTTCCACTAGAGATGCATTAAGAACTTGTATACTGCATAAAACCTGTTTCACTAGTAACTACTTAAAGAACCATTTCTTACACTAGATTTGCAGACTATGACTTTTGTATAGTGTTGGGTTCCTTTAAAATAGACTCTTTGGCTTAATTCAGCTCTAAAAGTGATTCTGTGAAAACTGTTCTGCTCCTGAATTAAGCTATGTTTGAATGAGAAGCTAACACTGATTCACTTTTTGTTCTGGCAAAAGAATCACAGGAAATCTAGGAAAGAATCACAGAATGTTAGGGGTTGGAAGGGACCTAGAAAGATCATCTAGTCCAACCCCCCTGCCAGAGCAGGATCACCTAGACCAGCTCACAAGAACTTTGGTTATACAGCTTCATAATCTTTATTTTCAAATGAGAAAAACACTGTTATGAATAACAATCACTTTGCCACCTAAACTTAGGTGCTTAAGAAGTTAATTGTTTTGGAAGGGAGTCAGATTGTCGGTGCTTAAAATCCTTCACATTAGTACCAAATAGTAATCAATCTACTAGTGTAGTGTTTTTAAATGTCAAAATAATGACTCCCTTAACATTGAACTGTTAACAGGTAGATACATTCATTTTCCTCACTGCTATAACTAAGAATTGGGTAGTGGAGGACAGAAAAAAAGGCAAGATATTGTGAAGTACAGACAGCCCTAGTCACCAAGACTGAGAGGATGAGGAAGTACAAAAGGAAAACCAAAAAACCAACCCCAAAATTGTTTTATTACCCTCTAGGGCAATCATCCTTCTGCTTTAAAAGATCATAGAATCATAGAACAGTTATAGCTGGAAGAGACCTTGGAGATCATGATTCCAGCCTTTGTCCTAGCCCTAGCAACTTACCAAATGATGCCTCCCAATGCAACATCCACCTGGCTCTTAAACACCTCCAGGGATGGGGACTCAAGCACCTCCCTGGGCAGCCTGTTCCAATGGCTCACAACCCTTGCAGCAAAGAAATTCCTCCTAATGTCTAGCCTGAACCTCCCCTGGTGCAATTTCCATCCATTTCCCCTCATCCTATCAGTCTCCACTAGGGAGAACAGACCAGTCCCTGCCTCTCTCCAACCTCCCTTCAGGGAGTTCTAGAGAGCCAGGAGGTCTCCCCTCAATCTCCTCTTTTCCAGGCTAAACAGGCCCAGATCCAAGATATAGTTGTGTTTATTGCACAAGACTCCATTTTGTAAGGTGAGCTTATAAATAAGAGTCCTAGCTGCTTAAGTTAATGCTTTGGTGCCTAGAAATGGTCAAATAGCCATTTCTACTCCATCTCCTCCAAGTATTGAGTCAGTTAAGAGCTTTCACACATCTATTTCCTTACATTTTTGATGTACAGATGGAGTTTGAAAATGTAAATGAGGAGGCAAAACATAGTTTTCAGGAGGAATCATCTGTGCAAATCTTCAAATTCCTCATCTTGTAAATAGAGCTGAGGTGACCTAATCCAACTGTTCCAAGTGTTTTCATTTCCTGCAGAAAAACCTGCAATGCTGATATTTTGATTCAAGATATTTTCAAATTCATTATATTTACTAAGGAAATGAATGAGACAACAAATATGGGATGTTAACTGCAGTTTGCAGTGCCTGGCATAGTATTTTAAAGACAGACACATTTTACTCATCACTGATGGAATTGTTCTCCACTTCATCATAGTGAGCCAAAATCTTTCTGCTGTTGCTTTACACATTGCTTACACAGAAAGTGAAGAGAGAATGAAATCAGTGGTGGATTAAGACGTTGTCACTGTTTGCTTTTATATCCATATTCTGTTGAATCTTTCATTAATCCCTAACTTTCCCTCCTCTGAGTAGCTTATACTTACACTCCACACTATCACAAACTAGCACATTCAAAATTCTTACCTTATTCCTTAACACCAAAAAGTACTTTCTGATGAGGTCACTAAGCAAAAACTAGAGCTTGTTAAACCACAAATCATTGTGGACTTCAAAAATATAACCATATTTTGGTCAGTCTTTGGTAGGGAAATATTTTTTAATGACAGCAAACTCACAAAGGATTGAAAATTCTTGTCTGAGTCCAAAACAAAAGAAAATTAAGAAATTCTCCTTTGGACCAAAGATTTGACATTACATTTTAGGAACTTGTACAAATCTTAAGGATTGGTTTTCATTTAAGGAGCTTATTCAAAGCCAATAGCTGGTAAATAAATTTAGAAGTAAAATGAAAATGGTTTCTGCATTTTTTTTCATGAATTTACTATTGAATCTGGACTGATAGGATTTTTCTCACCCTGTACTACCCCATTTTGACTGGCTGTTACTTTACTTCCTTAGGAAATGGGTGATATGGGGTGACATACAGAGATTGTATGAACTTCTGGTCTCCTGAGTCCTGCAAGTTCTCAGCTGACCCATCACAGAAAAAAACAGAATTTTAAAGTGTCTTTTTTTCATTCCTTATGTTTTGAGTTTCTGTTATGCTCTGGTGTGGCATCTGAACATCTATAGGATTGGAATAGTGTAGAGAACTAGCATATGACTTCATGTAGAAGAGGACTGAATATTACTGTGAGGATAAGCAACTATTTATCATTTTAATTCTTCATGGTGTTAAACCTCTTGCTGTATTATCTGTAATTGTACTTACAAGAATCTGGATTTGCATGTAAGGGAAGGTTTTGTGCTTCTTCTTCCTGGCAATATTTAATCCTCAAATATTTGCATAAAACCTTATTGTTTTATTCTCCTGTATCCCTTGGAATGCAATGCCTTGTTCCAAGGCAAATAGAAATAATCTATGTCCTCAATTAGGTGTTATAATTTCGAGATTTAGAAGCTAGTGTTGAAAAGTCAACTCAATGCAGCAGAGTATGTGACATTAAGGAGGATAAGGAAGTTTCATCCTAACCAGCTAGCATGATACAAAAAGCAGGGAGGTTTGGGAAGTGTCTCAGGAAAGCAACTCAAAATGAGAAGCTGAGTCAAACTGTGCCACTTATTTAGAGTTCACTGTCACATTTCACAGTGTAACACAGGTCAAATTTCCCTTTCCTCCAGTTCCTAAGAATTTTAGGAACTCTAGTCTGGAATGGCTGCTCTGAAGAATACCTGCTGTAAGGGAGAAATTCCTATTAGCAAAGATAAAGCTAACAAGGCAGACAAAAGCTTTTCTTCCAAGAGGAAAGAAGTGTTTGGATCCCTTGAATCTTGATACAGACACTTTTTAAGGCAAATTGGTGGGTTTGGCATCAGAAGGAACTTCTTCCTTCTTACCATTCCTCCAGCTCCTTGAGAAGGGTGTGCCTTTTCCTGAAAACACTATGGTTTAAGACCCAAGAGGAAGAGTTGTGTTGTAAAACATTTCCATGGGGCAACCTGTCTGTGAGATTAGTCCTGCCACTGACAGAATAACAGAGTATCAGCTGAACAGTGCCCCAGTTCACTCTGCTCTTGGTCATTTGGAGCCTTAATCTGGTTTCCAATAAAAGCAATTGGAATGATGTACCACTGCAATAGCAATTAAAGGACCTTCCATAAAACTATCTTTGCCAGCTGAAAGAAGGCATCAGATTGAACCTGCTTGTACATTATTATGTATATTCCTTGGTAGATCTGACATTTACATTACCTCTGAATTTGGCCAGAGAATCACAGCTGCTCATGGCACAATATTAATGCTGCAGCTTGAGCTTACTGAACCAAACTCAAGGGCAATGTTGAATAAAAGAGGGAGTTGGATGTTAAGTGAATGACTATTAACCCACATGTAAAAGTTGTGAGTAAATTGTGCCAGTTGGGTGAAAGTAAGCAGAACTAGGTAAAATGTAAACTGAGGACAGAAAAGTAGCTACAACAAAAGGGGAAAAAAGGAAGACTATCCAATAACCTCTCTTATGCCTTACTTTTATGCTGCACATGATACTATCAATTTATGCTTACCTAGACCAACTAACCTTAATTAATACATCACCACCCCATAGACTCTGAATCTGGGCATTGAGATCACACAGAAAATAATAGATTTCATTTGCCAAGGAGCACAGCAATTGAGATGAATGCTAATGATCATATAAGGAGAACTCCATAGCTCTCACAAGCAAAAGCTGCAGTATTATCACAGGCTTTGCACAGGCTTTTTCTAACTAATGTCATGTCAGCCTTGAAATGCTTCAGATATTGTTATCATTGCATCCTGTGGGAAGAAATTATTTTATACTGTTTAGTAATGCTGTTCTGAAAACAACAAGCAGCAAGTTGTGAATACTACACTTGAGCTGTATGATTTAAAGCTCTTTGGAGTCTAGCTGGTTCCCAGAAGCAGCAGCAAATTCATTGTTATCAAGGTAATATATGCTCAGATGGATTTATTCTGTGGCTCGATAGTATTTTGCCTTCTGATTGCTCCTTTTTGGATTTTGCAGGCAAGAAGAGAAGAAAAGAAAATCCCAGGCTGGTGAAAAGCCCGTGAAAGATGAACGGATTGTAAACCTGCAGAAAAAGATTGTAGAAAGAACAATGGAGCGTAAAAAGCAAGCAGGACTCTTCAAGATTTCTCCCCAGAAAAGCAGCATCTCATCAAGGAAGGTCTGTGAGTTATGTAAGGAGCAGAGTTCTGCCATAGACCTTCTGTTCACAGACCTTTGCTCGACTGCCAGCACTGGCAAGGGGGGCAGAGGCAGATGGTGCCATCCATGGCTGGCAATAGCATCACCCTGCTTCCTACACAGGCACAATTTCTCCAAACCATGGCCTTGACCTCACCTTCTTGTCACACATTCTACTACCACAGAGCAGGGCTCATCCATGTGACACTTAGCTTCCCACTCTTACTGCCACACTCTCTCATCCCATCAAAACAGCCTCTTACTCACTGCCTCTAACTCTTATCTTCTCAGTTTCCCATCACCCCAAACTGAGCTGCTTGCCCCTCCTCTCACCCGAGGCATATTACAATTTATCATTCCCATGGTTTTTACCTTGCCTTTCCCCAGCCTGGTCCCACAACATCAGATGGAAGCATCACTAGGCCTGTAGGTTGTATGCTGGTTCACACAAGTTGTGTTTCCTTGGCAAGAGTCTAAAGACAAGCACTGAGGAACTGCTGCTCCTGCTGCTGCTGCCACCTCTGCCATTGCCTCATGCATGCTTAACACTCAGAAGTGGTTCATATAGCAGTAATAGTACATGCAGCATATGGAACAGTGCAGGGAACAGTCATGAGATATTTTTAAACCTGACTGGACTCCATCATGTGCATCCTGCTCTAGGTTCTCCTGCCCACTGCAGGGAGGTTGGACTAGATGAGCTCCAGAGGTCCCTTCCAACCCAAACCATTCTAGGGTTCTATGATGATCCGGATCACTTCTTAAAAGCTGTAGTAGCCCAGTGTAAAATTAGAACTAAATCTCCCAATCCATTAAAAAAATTGTAACTCTTTACCTATTTTGTGAGAAAGTTAGATGAAGCTGAATTCAGTGGAGAGGAAAACTGTATTTTTCAAGTGTGTATAGTTTAAAAAACAAGTTTGCTGCTTTCAGAATCAGAGAATCCCAGACTGTTAGTGATTGGAAGGGACCTTTGGAAATCATCTAGTCCAACTCCCCTGCACAAGCAGGAGAACCTAGAGCAGGATGCACAGGATGGGGTCCAGTCAGGTTTAAAAACCTCTCCAGAGATGGAGACTCTAGCACCTCTGTGGGCAGCCTGGACCAGTGCTCCATCACCCTCAAAGGAACAAAGTTCCTCCTCATGTTAGGATGGAATTTCCTGTATGTTAGTTTTTTCCCATTGCCTATAGTCCTGTCTCTAGGTACCACAGAAAAAAGCCTGATACTGTCCTCCTGACACCCCAAATTTGAGTATTTGTAAGTATTGATAAGATCCCCCTCAGTCTTCTCTTCTCCAAGCTAACCAGCCCCAGCTCTCTCAGCCTCTCCACATAAGAGAGGTGTTCAAGTCCCCTAATCATTTTAGTAGCCCCGTTTCAGGCAAGCAAATCGTGTAGGTGCTCACATAAACAACAAAGTCTATCTCTTTTAGCAGAGAAAACACTGAAGACCAGTTTGAAGGGAGCATTTCCTAAATTAGGATGGCTTTCTAAGCTGAGGGTTTGAACACATGCTTAAACACTCTGCTGAATGAACTCCAGAGTAAAGTAGAAGCAATAAATGCAGACTTCAAAGGAAAGCAGCCATATCATTCCAAATGATGTGGGTCTGTATGAGTGCTGTGGTGTCATGTGAATGAGCAAAAAGGCCAGAGTTTGAAAGCTGGTTTGAAGTTAGATTTCCTTTTTCTTGAGCTTAGCTTCTCACAGTGTCTTAAGATATCACAGTGCTTTTGGTTCTATTCCACTCAAATGTTAGGACATGTTACAACTCTCTACAACTCCCTGAAAGGAGCTTGTAGCAAGATGGGGGTTGGCTTCTTCTCCAGGGTTAGCAGTGAGAGGACAAGAGGAAATGGCCTCAAGTTGCACCAGGGGAGGTTTAGATTAGATATAAGGAGAAATTTCTTTTCTGAAATGTTTGTTAAGTCTTGGAATAGGCTGCCCAGGGAGGTGCTGGAGTCACCATCCCTGGAGGTATTTAGGAAATATTTAGATGCTCTCCTTAGGGCCATGGTTTAGTGGCATGGGCGTGATAGGTATAGTTAGACTTGATGATCTTAGAGGTTTCTTCCAATGATTCTGTGATTCTGTTAAAAGAAAAAGCAGAAGAAAATCCAGGTTACTATAAATTATTTAGCTGTTCTGGTATATCTTCCATTAGTGCTGTTCAGCTCTGCATGAGCCTATCCAAATGTTACTAGAGGGAAGTGGCTCAATTCAGGTCAGATGTGTTCAGCAGCATCTTTATTTTAGTTGAACTGCATATTGCTGAAAATGGTGCTAGTGTGGCTGTAGGAAAGAATTCCTCCCTTACTCATAATGCAGTAGTTATGTGGCATTCATTGTGCACTGCTACCTTTTAGGTTCCTCAGTAAAGCAGGAAAAAAGTGACACTTTCCCTTTGTATTAAAGTTCCAGATGGTGGCTTCTGTTACATTTGGGATGGCCCTTTGGGCCCAGTAGGTTTGTGCTGATGTAAGGCAAGGTAACTTTTATCTATAAATCTCTATTGCATTATAATAAAACAGAATGTATATTGCAATTTGGAAAACTAGCCATAAGCATAGCTACAATTAATGAAAAAAAATGTATTTTTCTACCATTTTAAGCAAAGAATCTGATTTAAGAATACCAGTTTTCTGTTTGTTCTGAGCTTTTTGGGAGTGCTCCCTTGGGAACCCAGCTTTTGAATCAGCAAACCACTAGACTCTGATAGGATTTGTGCAACTGTTCATTTATGGCTTCAACAATAAACTGTTGGCAAAGGAAGAAAATAAGGTAGCAGCACTGGAGCAATCCATCCAGATGTAGTTTTATCTTGGTTTACCATTTTGTGGAGTGTTGCATCTCAGTTTAATTCCTATTAAACTGGGCAACCCACTTGAGTTACATTTCTATTCATCACACCCAGTTTGATGTTGACAACTTTCCCAATCATGTTAGCAAATCAATTCTGTTGCCAGCCAGGCAGATTATCAAACAGAAGTTCAGTGCAGCCTCTGAAGAGAACCACTGCATTATCTGCAGCCTGACCATCTGGGTGTCTTTTTGATTGCAGAATTCTTTGGAATGGAACCTTTGGAAAGAACTGGAAGAGAGCAGAGAAAGACAGTTCAAGATCCTTCAGCATGGCTTCATGGCCAGAGAAACAGCTCAGAAGATGGCTGCTTATGAAGCTGCCAGAAGTGGAGCCACAGCCTGTATTTTACGCTCTGAAGTCAAATAAAATACATTGGGAACAAATTCAGGCCTGCTGGAAATCTGCCAGTGTGCCTATTTACCATAATGTTGAATTTCAATCCTTGTTTCACCTTGGAAAAGGTCTTACAGGCACAATAGAATTAAAAGGTGTTCTTTTTTCGTAATAGAATTTTATCTTTATACTACAATAATACTTTTTTTTTTTCCTGTTAGAATCAAAAGCTTTAAGAAACCAAACCCTTACCATTGGAGCTCCTCCAGCAGAATGGCAAATAGCTGGGTAAGAATGTAGAGATCTGTATTTCTGTCATTGTGTACTAGGCCATGATTTGCTATATTCATCTTCCAAGAGAATAAAAACGAGGGGAAGATAACCAAATAACATTTGTTGACATATGCATCTTTTCAGAAGCCATGGTCAGCTCAAGCTCCTAACATAGAATCATAGAATCTCCTGAGTTGGAAGGACCCACAAGGATCTTGGAGTCCAACTCCTGTCTGTACACAGGGCAACTCCAAAAGTCACACCATTTTGCTGTGTGACAGTAACTGTGTGTAAAAAGATCAGTAGTTTCAACACTGATTTTAGAGGATGAGGGAAAAACTGTTTAGAAAGTTTAGATGATGTGATAGCCTGCAGGAGTCAGAGTCTAGATTCAGTGACCCAGACAGACCTACTCACAGATGTGAATCTTGTCAGTCTTCAAACACTAGAAGAACATAACACTGTTTGATCTCTTTAGGGAGCTGCTTCCAGAAAAAGTCACAGTTCTGTTACTCACCTAAAAGATAATTTGCCCTCTCTGACAATTTCTATACTGTGTAAAACAGCCTTTAAATCCAAAGACTTATTCTAGGCACAAAGCCAAGGAGAATATAAATCTGAATTAAAATCTGCAGAGCAGTAAGACTATATAATGCATTTCTATTTTAACTCAATGCCACTTACTAAGTGTTTAATTATGGCTATTGCAAATATTTAAATTGAAGGAGACTGTTGCTGACATTAGAGTCAGACAGCTGCTTTTTGTGCTCTCACAACATTACATTTCTCATTTTTTTACTGAAGGAAGTCTATTGGAATTCTTTTGTTGCCATCTAGCTGTGAAGATCACTCCCACAGTCCACAAGCTGATAGAATATGCTGTATTTTTCACTCAAAGTAAATGCTGCAGTAGTCCATGAAAGCAATGTAGGGCTCACGCTTTGAAGGAAGAGTTAAGGAATATAGGAGAGTGAAAAGAAGGAATCCTAGCAGAACTATAGAGAACTATGACACTGGATTGTAATAGCTTAAAACAATAGCTCCTTGGTGGCAGAGAGTTGTTCAGCATTGTGTTGCACTGTATTCCAGAACAACAAAGCCAAGTGGTGACTCTAACACCTCTCATTTTCCAGAAGCTAGCAAGTAACAGGGCTGACAGCCACAGTCTGGGCTGTTGCATAGCTGAATAGTTGCTCTTAAACTTTTTGTTGTCTCTTGCATTTTGAGAATGTACAGAAAATATGAAATCATCCTTAAGCAAATTGAAAGGGAGGTGTGTTTAGGTTGGTAAAACAGACATTTCAAACTCCATCCCACTGCGTGCTTCTTCCCTTGGGATGTTGGACCCACTTCAAAATTCTTCCTGGATTGCAATCAAGCTGATTCATAACTATTTTCTTTCCTTGCTCTCAAATGAAAGGACTGAGGAATAGAGGAATCTCTTCAGAATCAATGTTTTGAGGAATGCAAAAGAGTGTGAATATTCCAGGAAAAAAAATCAACACATTCCTGTATTGATATTTTTACAGCAATAAAATATCAATATTTTACAGCAAAAAATATTGATATTTTTACATCAATATAGCCTATTGATTTTTCAGTGATGGCATGTCTTGCAACAGAATACACAGAATAGCATTAAAAATACCACATTCCTCCTGACAAACATGGATAACTTGATATTGTCATCCAATGTTAGGACAAGAGGGAATAGGAGTAAGCTGGATCACAGGAGGTTTAGTATTAACACGAGGAGAAACTTCTTTCCAGTAAGGGTGACGGAGCACTGGACCAGGCTGCCCAGGAGGCTGTGGAGTCTCCTTGTCTGGAGCCATTGCAGAGCTGCCTGGATGCATTCCTGTGTGAGCTGGTCTAGGTGATCCTGCTCTGGCAGGAGGGTTGCACTAGATGATCTTTCTAGGTCCCTTCCAACCCCTAACATTCTGTGATACTGTGATATTGGAGGCAGCAGATCCTACCCACAACCTCTCAGCCTCTGGCCACTAGGGCACCTTCTCTAGTATTCCTGTTCCAGCAATGTGGTACACAGAAAGCTGAAGTGCTCCAGTGCAGAGCCAGCAAAGGTCTGCTAGGACTTGTTAGCACTGTATCACAAAAGCAGCTGTAATGCTCTTGGAGTCAGGTGAGCTTTGAAGTGACACAGCTGCACTCCCACTGCTGCCTCAGCTAGCCTCTGTGGCACAGACCATCCACCACCTGCTTAATCCACTCACAGGTAACTGAGAGCCAGCAACACCTCGGCATTTGGTGCTTGATGGAAACACAGGTGGATGAGTAATTTGTCATTCCTTCACTTAGACATTTGTTACACTATCTATCTGCAGCCAAGAAGGCTTACTCTTAAATCATCTAACAAAACACATAAAATCAGAGGATTCACGTGTCTGATCTTACTGACAAACTCATTAAGAAACCCTTTTAGTGCTGGAAGAGAGCTCTTATTTCAGTGTAAATGGTCAGACTACACAAGACTTCACGTGCAACTACGGTGAGGTGGCAGCAGGCCCCGAGCACCCCACATAGGCCCCAAACCCACTTCGCTCCGCCCTCAATATCCACAAAACTACAACTCCCAGCAGATCCCGGGGCGGGATCTCGCGCCTTACGCCTTCTTGATCGACTTGCTCAATGACCACTCCTCGAGCTGCATGGTGGCTGTCCCTCCAATCGCGGGGGAGAAGAGGTGGGTGTTGCCATAGGCCGTGGCCGGGTTGGGGCCGGGTGTTGAGGGTGAGTGGTGCAGGCCGGGTGCTCTGGCGGAGGGCTGCGAACTGCGCCCGGGACCGGCGCCGGCACTGGCACCGGCTCTCCCAGGCTCGCGCTGCCTTTTTGAGGCGTTCGGGACGGCGGACGACAGGTGAAGGGAGGGAGGAGAGGGGAGAAGGCTGCCGTGCCCGGCCACCGTGGGGGAGGGGCGGGCCGGGCCGGCTGTGAGGGGAGCGGGGGGGAAGACGAGGCTTCTTCCGCTGGTGCACGGAGCAGGGCCCAGGGCGGCAGGGCTAGGCCGGTGCTGTCCCTTTCTCCGGGGCGTTTCGGTGAATCGAACCCCTTTCCTCGAGGGCAAAGTTGGGGCAGGGCCCTGACTACTGCTGTGGCAGTCCTGGGGATCTTCTCCTCAGCTGTCCCCGGCCTGCCCGTGAGGTGCTGGGTGTTGCGTCCCGCTTCCTCCTGTTCCGTCCGGGTGTTAGCTTTATTTTTGCATCACCGCCGCTCCGGGGTGGGGCTCTGGGGCCTGCTAGCGCTGCTGCCTGACCCTCGGGGTCGGCTTTGGCCGCTCCTGCGCTCCCCGCCGGGCGCGGCGGCTTTCCCCTTATTGCCGGGCGGCAGGCAGCTCGGAGGTGGGGGGGGGAAGCTAGGCCTGCGCCTTTCTCTCCCCAGTATTCTATCGAAAGTGAGACTAGTCGGGCCCTGCCGGCAGGCTGCTCAGGCTCTTGCGGGGCTTTCTGGATCAGAAAGTGTATTTGCTGTGAAGGCTGTTCAGAGATTTCGTGAAGTGGCTGAAAGAGACAAGTGCTGGAGAAGAAGCAATGTCGTTCCTTCTCTGGAAAGTAGGCTGTAACCTGCTGTTCTCCACATAAGAGCAGTGAGGAGCTTTTGTTCTGGCCAGTCTTCATCTTTTGCTGTTGTTTCTGAAATAGGGCATCTGGCTACTGAAAAGTTTTGATGTGTTTTGTTCTGTGGATGTTTTGTTCACTTTGTTGTTTTGTTTTGTATTTGTGGGGGTTTTTTTCCTGTTGTTTTTTTATTAGACTGCTTATAAACAGATGTCTTATTTGTCTGTAGAGTTAGCTGGCTGCTCAGAGCAGGCAGACTAATATATTTCTATGGTAGGCTGTTTATCTCTCATCTTTACTGTTTTTATAGTGCCTCTCACCGAGCCTTTGTAGTATGGGACTGCTTGACCTAATTTGCCTAAACCATGATAGGCTCAGCTTTTGTTTTCACTGGAGTTGGTGTAGTGCATCTCAAAAAGAAAAAAAAAAAGAATGCCTTTAAGGATGCTGGAAATAGACACAAAAGAAAGGTTTTGAAAGAGTGAAGTGTTCTCTGTGGTAAAAAAATTAAGACTAGCTCTTTGTGATTGGTATGGGCATTTTCTGACCACAGGTCTGTGGGGTTTTTTCCTGTGTGCTACATTTTTGATACTGTGCTTTCTGTTGTTAGGAGTTCAAAGAGAGGTGTTAAGAGTAGAAATGAGAAGTAAGGTCTAAAAGGCATAGCATAGACTGTTTTGATCTAGACTGGTTTTGTCACCTGTGCCTTGCACACCCCAGACATTTAGACTGACATTATTGCTTTCTTCAGGAAAATAATTTAGTGTATTTTTAATGTTTAGGATGATTCTTAAGTAATCTTTTTTTTGTGCTAGTGAGACATGCTAAAGATGTCAACTTCTTGCTTCAGCTAATTTGCCTCAATTCATGCTAAGCATGTGTGAGACTAAGACTGTTTTCAGAATGGTAAAAGAAGAGTTTTCAGTTTATGTTGTTTGGAGAATCCTTGTAATTCAAACATGTTAGATTAGGTCAACTTGAACTCAGTGAAAGTAACTCAGAGAGGAAAAATTAAACAGGAGATTAAATGATGGATGTGGGAATCAATATTCCTTTGCTCTATTGTAAACGTTCCTGATTTAAATGGCTTTACCTTTAGTTTTCTCAAGTATCTATCTTGAACAGAGAAAGGCTGGTGGATATAGTCCTCAAAATGCTAGTGAGTTAGCTAGGAGAAACCTTGGGCTTTGTTCTGAGGACACCACTACTTAAGCCCTTGGGAGAGCTGAATGACACGAACAGTAACTACTGCATGTGCAGAGCTCTCCGTGGGGGAGGAAGGGGAGTGGCTTTTCCTGCTAACGTATGGTCCTGCAGAGATGCAATGAAAAGTCTGGAGAAGTTCAAAATATTCCCTGACTTCCTAAGTTTTCAAATTAAAAAAGGGTCTTTTTTTACTTAAGAAAAAGTCTTAATATTGAATGCTACCTGAATGCATCTTGCTGCAAGTGTCCCAGAGGGACTCATGAACAGCTTCATCTAGAGTGATTTGGTGCTGCTCATGGGGGAAGGAGGATGCAGGTTGATAGGAGGTTGATGGTAGCTGTAGTTGTCCACTCTTGGGAGTCTTGGTGCTTGGTTTCATAGTGACTGCTGGAGGAGGAGCATGCAGACCTTAGTTAATTTGGGCTATTCAGGTCTATATAACAAATCATATTATTAAACTGGTGTGTGGTCCTGAAGTTTTGAAAATCTTGAAGGAATTTTTATCGATGGATGTGTGTATAATAATGCAGACCTTGAAACTGTGTTGTTTACCTCTATTCTTGTGCAGTAACTTCATCTGTGGTGTATTACAGAATCACAGAATGTTAAGGGTTGGAAGGGACCTCTGGAGATCATCTAGTCCAACTCCCCTGCAAAAGCAGAACCTAGAGCAGCTTGCACAGGATGGGGTCCAGTCAGGTTTAAAATATCTCCAGAGATGGAGACTCCAGCACCTCCGTGGGCAGCCTGGGCCAGTGCTCCAGCACCCTCAAAGGAAAAAAGTTCCTTCTCCTGTTCAGATGGAGCTTCCTGTGTGCTAGTTTTACTGAAGAAGTAAGCTTTGCTTTATTTCTGTTACCTGTTCTTACACTTTGGGTAATTAACTTTCAAGGAAGTTTCCTGAGTAAGCCAATAACATGTGGAAATCTATAGCTCCACATGAGAAGTTTGTTCTTACAAGACACAAATATTGCTGGAGCATGAGACTCCTTTTGTAGTCTTAATAAATTCCAGCAGTCTGATTTTTCTTTATAAACATGACTCTGCTGAGTTGGGTCATGTTGATACTGATGATGCTTTATTTTAAGGCAGTTTTACAGTGATGAGCTTTCCTCTGGGTATGCATCTCAACTTTCTTCAGAAGCAACAGCTTCTAAAGAGGTTAAGATTTGAGCCATTAGCAGCTGGAACATTTCTGCCTTATGAGTACTGTGTCTATTAAGTATAAAGAAAACTTACTGGTAGTGTTGTAAGATCCTGATGTAAGATGTGGTATTTAGGGAATGGTTTAGTGGCATGGTAGAGATAGGTAGATGGTTGAGCTTGATGATCTTAGAGGTCTCTTCCAACCTTAATGATTTTGTGAAGATTAAACTATCTGCATAGCAGTGGTGCTCTCTGTCAGTTCAAGAAGTGGCTCTGTTCTGTGTTGCTTTTGATGTCTACTAGTTAGATCCTCTGAGTCATGTTGTAGAGATCCAATGACTAATCTGTTCTTTGGTATCTTGGTAAAGAAGTGTGTGAATATTTAACCTGGGTAATATGTTCTTAGCATGACAGAGCTTATATTGTGTATTACCATTTTTTTCACCATAATTTTCAAATTTAAGTTTGATGGTGATTTTGTTTGGGTTTTTTTGGTTTTGTTCTTGGTCTTCTGTGATAATTCTTCTTTGGCACATAAGCTGCTTTGGCAAAAAAAGAATCTGTGAAACATTTTAAGTTTGGAGTCATCCCATCTGCTGGTTTTCCCAATTTTTTTAACCCTTTCTAAAGATACTTTGTCAACATACTATTGCACTGGGTTGTGCTCAGGCATTTCTATCCAAAAAGCACTAGGTCTGGTGAAACCTTCCAGGTGGTTTAAATCCAAACCAGTGCTGTCTAGTGAATGCGTCAGGTTTGGGGTTTGCTGTCTTTGAGCAGTGCAGGTATGTCAGTGTATCAGATTGCTCTAGAAGGTTCTATTTTAAAACAATTCTAACAACTTGTAATTTAAAATAAGCTTATGTTACTACTTATAATCCTCAGATGTGTAGCAGCTAACATTTCACAGCTTTTTAATATCCAAGTATTTTTTTTCCAATTTCATATCTGAGGAAAATCAAGGAAAATGTCTTGATGAAATAAACTTATAAAGAATCTTATAAAGGATCTGAGGCATGGTTTAGTGGGCATAGTGGTGATAGGTAGATGGTTGGACTTGATGATCTTAGGGGTTTCTTCCAACCTTAATGATTCTGTGACCTAATGGCATAACTTCTTCATATGTCTCAAATGTTGCTCAGTCTTGTTAATCCTCCTGTTGTGTGCAGAAAACTGCTTTACCTGAGCTATTTTCCATTTCAAGTGCAGCGGTTAGGTAAGATGGTAGCTTGTCTTTGAGGAACTAGCTTGAAAGAGTAGATGTGCTAGGTTTAGGGATGATTCTTTCCCTGGCTCTCATCCCTTGTACCATGTGTCCTCCTTGCATCCCCTTCCTCTTTGCTGCCAAAAATCTCCGGCCCCAAATTTATGCATAATAATCGTATGGAGCAAGGTACTCCTGTAGCACCTAGAAAATTTGCTTGCAGAACAGTGTCCCTGGTTTGTAAGAGTGCAGAATTAGGAATGATCTTGTTTTACAAGTTCTTATGCCCTATTCCAAAATTCAGTGAAGTGAATAAAACAAGGTCTTCCCACGAAATGTTGGTAAGGCTGATAGGAAAGCTTTCTTCTTTAACAGGTGAAAGGAAGTCTAGACCTTGAGAGCAGTGGGGTGAAGTGTGCTAAGAGAACTCCCATTAACTGGACACAGAACCTTACCTGGCAAGATTGTGGAGCAGATCCTTCTGGAAGCTATGCTAGGCCACATGGAAAATAAGGAGGGGATTGGTGACAGCCAGCATAGCTCCACTGAGGGCAAATTGTGCCTGACAGATTTGGTGGCATTCTCTGATGAGATGACAGTGTTGGTAGATAAGGGAAGAGCAAACGATGTCACCTACCTGGTCTTGTGCAAAGCATTTGACACTATCCTGTACGACATCCTTGTCTCTACATGGGAGAGCCATGGATTTGATGGATGGGTCACTTGGTGGATAAGGAATGAGGTGGATGATTGTGCTCAAAGAGTTGCAGTCAATGGCCCAAAGTCCAAGGAGAAACCAGTGAGAAGTGGCACTCATCAGAGGTTGGTATTAGGACCAGGGCTTTTTAACATCTATGTTGGAGACATGGACAGTGGGATCAGTGTATCCTTAGCAGGTTTGCCAATGACACCAATCTGTGTGGTGTGGCCAACACGCTGGAGGGAAGGGATGGCATCCAGAGGGACTTGGACAGGCTTTAGAGGTGGGCCAGTGTAAACTTTATGAAGTTCAGCAAGGCCAAGTGCAGAGTCCTGCACCTGGGTCAGGGCAATCCCAAGCACAGACACACACTGGGCAACAGGTGGATTGAGAGCAGCCCTGCAGGCAAGGACTTGAGGGTATTGGTGGCTGAAAAGCTGATTATGAGCCAGCAATGGGCACTTGTAGCCCAGTAAGCCAATTGCATCTCGGGCTGCATTAAGAGAACTGTCACCAGTAGGCTGAGAGAGGTGATTCTCCCCCTCTGCTCTGCAGATAGGTTGGAGAATTCCCAGTCATTCCTGCACATATACACACACATTGCCTCCAGAGTCAATCAGTTACTCTCAGTTAAACTTCATTGGCATTCCTTGGTAGTTTTCCACTTTGCTATAACAAACTAGTTTATTCTGTAGTTTAGTTCAGGAAGTGGCTACAAATTGACAGAGGCTTCAGGCCCAGCTGCAAATATCAAGGCTCAAATATCAAACTCTGGGACTTCCCCTCTAGCTTTGGACAAACTGGTCACTCAGGAATGGGAATCTTAGAGAGGGAGTGTATTTTAGAGAACAAACATTACAGACAGGTCATCTCTTTTGTTTTTTCTTCTTCCAGGTTTGGAAGAACATCATTCTCAGACCCCAAGAAATCTGGACTTTTTAACAGTGTACTGTCAAGAGGAATGTAAGGAATTGATCCTTATAGCCTCCTTGCAATTATTTTTTGGGGATTTGTATCTCTTCCTTTTTCTGTGGTTTTAGAACAAGAAACACCATGAGCACAGTAAGTATTCTACTACTCAGTGCAAACCTGATTCTTAAACCACATTTTCTGTGGTACTTCTCAAAATGATTGAAGAGTTTACAGTAAATACACTGGAACCTCAGCCTGTTAAAACTTCATGGAACATCATGTTCTAGGATCCTTCAGATTTTTAATCTCTCAGTGCTAGCAGTAGTTCAGAAATGCTTGCATTGCAAACCATTACATGCTTTTTCCTTTGTGACCCAACTGGTAAGAGATCTGGTGATGTCTTTGCCTTGATGCAATGTATTCTGGTAGGAATGACTTGTACCACCATGGGATGCATATTAACAGCATTTCATGGAGGTGTTTTGCATATCCTTGTTTGCTTTTTTGGTGCTGCAAAGATGAGGGCCCACATTACTGTTACTCCTGAAGAAAATGCTATGGCTTTGTTCTCTCTTAGGCTCAACGAAAGCGCCGGGGAGGAGCAGTGAACTCGCGGCAAGCTCGGAAACGAAGCAGGCTGATGGCTTCTACTGCTGAAATGGCTTCAGAAGCAGAGCCAATAGAACTTGAAGAAAGTGGTAAGCTTTCCTTTTAACCTGGTAGGAACACAAATTGCTTCTGAAGGGCTGGGGTCCCACAAGATACGGGTTTGCAAGTTTACAGGGCCTTTGTTGGGGAGGAGGGAAACTCCTATTAAAAAGTGTCTTCTGTGGTATCTATAAAGAACAAGGACTACTGGTTTAGTTTGTTCATGGGATGTGATCCATTCAGCACTTGTGGTAGATGAGTTGTGTGAGAAAGGCACTTAAGTGCTCCTCCATCCTCTGAAGGTCTAGGCTGATGAGCTCGAGTCACTGCAGCTGTTCCTACAGGGAGCTGCCAACTACATTTGGGAACTTCCAAGTCTTAAGGAGATCATGAAAAGTTTGTCATTAGTTGTGCCCTGTCCCTTAAGGGAACATTTTCATCATGGTACTGTAAATATGTAATATGCTGTATGATTTAGGTTTTATTCTGTGTGACCAAACATGTCCTATGCTGAATGAATAATCTGTTGCTGTGTACCTCCTGCAAGCTGCTGTGATACAGCAGAATTGTATGAGGAGCTCAGCCATTGTTCCTCTTGCTTTGCAGCTTGAAGAAGGCAGTGGTGGTAATGCTCTTAGGTAGACTCTTGAGGGCAAAGTGGAGTAAAATGTTTGGTGCATATCTTCCTGAAGAGAAGAGGGATAGGGCAAGGTTGAATCATACTTCATCCTGTTCCAGAGCAGCAAGCAATTTTATTCCTCTGCATTCTCTGATCTTGATTCTAATATTGTGTTTTTAAGCTGTTGAAGAAGTAGTAGATCTCACATGTGAATCTTCAGATCCTGTAGTTGTTGATCTAACTCACAATGATTCTGTTGTGGTAAGTAGTAAATGACACACTTCACTCAGTCTTGTAGTCCAGTTAGGTTTCTCTTGTGCTCCCTGATACAATCTGGCTTTAAGGATAAGATTTAAGTTCCAAGTTGACTTGTCAGTGTATGAAAGCCTCCAATTTTACCACATAATCTGCCTTGGCTCAGCTCTAGATCCACCGAAGACAATAGTGGGTTTGGGGCTTGGGTTTTTTTTTTTATCTTTGGCAACTGTTACTCTAATATGAAGTGTTTGACTATCACACCTGAGTTTGCCTGTTTGAGGGAGAAAAAGGGAAAGAATCTCCTCTAGCCTAAGTCAAATCAGAGTACTGAAACTGGGGAACAGACATGAGAATGTTCAGGTGGTTCACGAGCTGCTTCCATTTCTTTGCCTTGGCAGCAGTGTGAGCAGAACCAGAAGTAACCACTCTGCTTTTCAGAGCAGCAGCTAACTGTCTGCTACTTGTAACATTCTTAATCCAAAGTGTGATATCCTACCATTCTTGGCTTGTTTTGCTGTAATTACTTAGCTTATCTGGTGTTTGTAACAGTAGGGTATACAACAAAGTCTAATTGTATTTTCTTCTCTCTCCCTTCCCATCTCTGTTGATACAAGATTGTTGAAGGTGAGTTGCTGTTTCACCATTGATGATGGAATTGTCCTTAACACTTGTGTGTGTGTGTGTGTGTGTGTCTATTCCAACAAACTTAAGCAGCATGGGTGGAAACTGCATTTACTCAAAGGTGAAGGGCAGTGCTAAAGTATGTGGCCAGTGTCCTAGGGAATGGATCCAATCTGTGTTTGATAGTTGCTATCAGAGCTTGTGGAAAGTATCTCAAATAAAATACATCAAAGCTGCTCAAAGTAGGTTTTCTCGTTTCCCCAATAGAGGAGTTCTGTAAGCCCAAAATTTAGCATTTTTAGTACTGGAATACATGCTTTGACTAACAAAATGTCAAAAGGCTTTTTTTAGCTTTTATTTCAGTAAGGATCTAAAAGAAGAAAGTTATTTGTGGTCATAGTATTCACTTTCATTATCTAGTCTAACACACCCTTAGACTTTAATACTGAGAAGAATGGACTTTTTTCTTCTACTTGAGATGTTAAATTAGTTACAGGTATAAAGATATTAATCCTTTACACCTTCCAGACCTTGTTCTGATTATAATATCTGTGATATATTAGTGTGTTGGTAGGCTCTTACTCTAGAGCATAGTGTGTTCTGTGTTCTGAGTGAAGCAAGAGCAAGTAAAAATACTTGCAGTAAATGTGGCTAAATATTTATGCAGGAAGGGCTTTTAATTGTGTGGCTATATATGTGATTTTAATTGATTAGTGCTTGATTGTTACATGTACACTGGAGTTGCAGAGATAATTGCAGAGATAATTGTTTCTAATGGTTAAAATGCAAATAGCAGTACTTCGACCTTTGGATATTACAGACCAGATAATTCTTACTTTTTTTTAATCTCCTTTTATATTGGGCATTATAATTCCATTTTTCAAGTTACTTCAACTCAGGAGGGAAATGATGAAAATTTAAAAGGAGACACTACTTAAAGTATTTTTGTAATAAGTACAGTTCTAAAAAGACTTATTTTATAGAAACTGCCTTTGAGTGGGGAGGTTTGGTGTAACACAGACAAATGGAAGAGTTTAGCATCATCACTGGATGAAGCAGTGAGGAAGCACAGCAGCTTCATCATTTACAGTTTTAAGCATCTCTTCCCTGAGTTCTGCACCTTTCTGAGCAAAGCACACTGTGTTTTACCAAAGCTTTTTTGTTGTGTGGGTGCTACCTTGCAGTGCTACTTGGAACCTTAACTTCAATCACACAGCAATTGTTGCAATCCCTCAATAAAGGATTGTAGCATTCTCAGTAAGAGCTGGGAGAAGAAACTTCCCTTTATAGGGGAGATTTCTTCCCAGGTAATGTAACTACAGGAAACCTGTGACACTGAGAATCTTTAAGATCATGTTTTAGCTCTTTGTATGGTGAACAGAGCAGATGTGTTTTCTAGATATTTATCAAAGTATTGACAATGTCTGGAAGTGTTCAGCCTTAATATTTAGGAAACTATTTTTTTGCTGTCTATAATCCATTTAAAAGATGAACTATTACAGACTATTTATAATCATGCCTTTCAAGGATAATTCCAGGGAGGGGATATATTATAAATATCTCTGTATTATATCTAACTTAGCACAATTAAATTACAGAGAATCAACGACAAAGAAGAAACCTTAGGCTAAGAAGTCAGCGGCAGTCAGACAGCTGTGTGCTCAGTAGTGATGATGAAGATGAATCAAAAGACAATGATGTCTATGTGACAGATAAAGTGGCTCAAGGATTGGGACCACTGGAAGATGAAACAGCAAGTTCAAAGTATGTATGCCTTAGGACCTACCAAACACTGCATTTTGTTTTATTTATACATACAGGATTAAATTATGGTTACAGCGTGGCTTATCTTAGAAGCTCTAACTCAGTCTAGTTCTGTCTTTCAATGGGAACAACATCACTTTTCACATCATGACCATTTGCACTTGAGAATAAAAAGGCAGCCCAAAACATAGGTACAACTTTGCATACAGCCTTAAAGATGATAGAGCAAGGAAGGAGGATTAGTCACAGGCCATAGCTCATAAGGTGTTGCATTTACTTCTCATGCAAAGCTCTAACACTGATGTTAGACATGGAAATCTTCCCATTGCTGTCAGTGAGGCTTGGAGCAGTAATCATTCTTCCAGAGTTACACAGATGTACTGTTATGGCCAGTATTTCTTCTGTCCCATAGATGTGGAGCTCTGATATGTTTGCATGTAAGGTAGTGATTTCACTTTTTGAGTCAGGTGCCTGCCTGTTAAAGATCTCATTCTGCAGAGAAACAAGTAAACTCCTGCTGCAGGAGCACTCCATTGTGTTAAGAAATACACAGTGTATTAGACTAATTGAGTGAAATTAGGTGTCCATGTGACCAGGGAAGTCAAAGAACATGAGGAAACATGGTATAAAAGTTTTTTTAAAGTGTTTAGGGTGGAATTACAGATTTTAATAAGTTTGGTGTGCAGTGAGTGTTGTAGATTACAGGAAGGCAATGTGGGAGAGACCTTGGGTATGGAAATTTTGGATATCAGGTCTTAAATATGCTACCTGAAGGTCTTATGCTGCTCTAAAACATAGCACATTTTGCCAATAAATTTGTAGATTTTTTCATTTTGGTGATGGATGTAGGTGAATAAATCCCACTAATTAGTTAATATAAAAAACCCTAATGTTTTGTTCCTTGCTTCTCTCTTAAATTGCCTTCCTGCTCTGTTTGGGTAAGGCTGAAACATGTTGCAGTTTGTTGTTCAGTGTTGCACCTTGATAAAAAGATCTTGATGCTGGAGATTGCCACAGAGCTCCTTATGTTATTGCTTACTCTGTGATGTTAGAATACTCTTACTTATGTGAAAGTTATCATTAGTTGTAGTAAATCACTGAGTTGATAATATAGCTGCTGCATAAAGAATTTGAGTAGGAAAAATGGGCCAATTAGTATGGAGTTATGTATGTGGAACTAGGGCTAAACAATCAAGTCCTCACTGCTTGAATTTAAGATTACAGGACAAAGAGTATCTCATGCTTTCTATTCCAGTTTAATTAATAAGTTATAAGCTGTTACTTAGTGTGGTTGGTGACACAATAAGGTAAAAACGTATGAAAGCAGCTTACTGTGAGAGTTTAAAATAGATTAATTTGTAAATAAAAGTGGCAGGAAGATCCTTCTGTCTCTGACAGAATATTATTCAGCACTTACAATATCCCATGTTCCTTAAGCACAGCAGCTATATCTGTTCATAAGTGTGCCTGTGATAGAGCTGTGCTGGAGACTGAAGGCAGGAGAGGTACAGCTGTAACCACAAATGGGTAAAGGCTACTAATGGCATCTTCTCTTAACTAGAAATTGATTTTGAATATTCCCTCACATTAGTGTGTTCCTGCCCTACATTTGATAAGGAAGGAGTTCTTGGTGTGGATATGGGATGGGATGTTGCTGAATTCAAATAAGAGATGTTTTGATACCTGACAACCTCTTTCACTTCTCAAATGATTAGTTTCCAAAGGAGAGCTTGATAGATGCTTCTGTTACAAAACTCTTCCTTATGACCTGTTGATGATTGCTGCTGCCATGTGTGTCCTGCACAGTTCTAGGGACTGCTGGTACTTGTGATAATAAAGCAGAGTAGCTCACTGCATCTTGCCTCTTAGGAAAACCAAGACACTGTTTCCTTTAATAAGTAGTTAGGGTCTCTGTTACCTAAAGGCAACAGCTTGAGGGAGTTCAGGTTGAATGTCTCATGGCTAGTCCATGCCATTGGATGATTACATGATGTTTTATGTGTTGGTAACCCTCCATGGACAGTGAAATTAATGGATGCATGTTCTCTCTCCCCCAAGGCCTTCTGGTACTGTTAGCTGTCCCATTTGCATGGATGGATACTCAGAGGTAAGGATCCACATGTCATCATTTCTTTATGTCAAAGGGAGGATGAGGCAGAAGGTGAGCTACAGAACTCTGTTGGGTTCTCTGGGATGCTAGAGACATCTGGCTTGAAGTGCAGACCTTGGACTGAAGATGAAACTAGCTGGTAACTCCAAGTCCTTTCTGAGTGGTGCATGGAGAGGGAGAAACACTCTCCAAGATGGCACTGAAAGATCTTCACAGAATCTCAGCATTGGTGGTGGTTGGAAGGGAGCTCTGGGGACCATCTAGTACAACCTCCCTGTAAAGCAGGGTCACTTAGATCATGTCCACACGGGTTTGGAAAGTCTCCAGAGAAGGAGACTCCACAAGCTCTCTGGGCAGCCTGTTCCTGTGCTCCATCACTCTCAAAGGAAAGCAGTTTTTCCTTGCATTTAGGTGGAACTTTCTGTGTTCTACTTCATGCCTATTGCCTCTTGTCCTGTCTCTGGGCACCACTGAAAAGAGTCTGGCCCTGTCCTCTTGATGCTCAGCCTTTAGATAGTGATAAGATCACCTGTGAGTCTTCTCCAGGTTAACCAGCCCCAGGGCTCTCAGCCTTTATGCTCCAGTCCCCTTACCAACTTCGTAGGTTCTGCTGGACTCTATCAAGTAGTTCCTTGTATCTCTAGAACTGGGAAGCCCAGAACTGGACATAGTAGGGCAGAATAGAGGGGGAAGAGAACCTCCCTCAACCTGCTGCTCACACTCTTCTTAACCTCTACATCCCTTATTATTACAGTAGTAATGTACTGATTCCAGATGCTCCCAAGTCCTTTTTGCCTAGTGACAATACACTAGCAAAGTTCATTTCTTTACTCCAAATTCCTATTGTGTTGGTTTTTTCCGTCCAGATTGTGCAAAGTGGACGACTGATTGTGTCAACAAAATGTGGCCATGTCTTCTGCAGCCAGTGCCTCCGTGATTCCCTCCGGAATGCTAACTCTTGCCCAACCTGCAGGAAGAAACTCACTCATAGACAGTATCATCCCATCTATATATGAATGCTTCTATTTCTCAGGACAGACTGAACTGGACTTTGGGGGGAAAATGTCATGTTTTCAGTGCACTGAAGATTTACAGAGCAGCAGGTTGTGCACACATCCAGATAAAGCTGGGGGTTTTGGAGAAGAACTTGTACGTATACAGACTTCTTTTGTTTTTTATGGTCCAAGCTGCTTCTTGTTGTGTCTCTGGTTATAATGTCAAATTTAGGACTGTCTCTAAATTAGACCAGCAGCCTCCATCTGAAAGAAAGCAGCTCATCCATTTCCTTCTACATTTGTCATGCTTTAGTAAGAGGGATCTGAATATTGTGTTGTTTCTTACTCTTTAAGTTACTCCTACTGTTGCATACAGATCTGAAAGAGTTCCCTTTCAAAACACAGTCATGCCATTTGCCATTTCATTAGGCTTTTGGTTTTATGCCAGAAGAAGCTCATGACTGTATTGCTTTCTGCTGTACCACCTTTGCCCAAGCAGAGTCAGTTCTGTAAGGATGGATTGTTTTACCATAAATCTATTAAACTGACAACCAAGGTGATGCAATAAAAGAACCTGCTGTTAAGCAGCAGTAAGATGCTTTAAGCAGAAGACTTGAACAAGTAGATGTCTTCATGAATTCCTTGACATCTAAAGTACAGAGACAAATTGCAACATGTCCAATGTGAAGATGCTTCCTTGAATATTTAACTACCCAGAATTCCTGTATTTGAACCACAAGACTGAATTTCTCATTTAACAGGGTAACATGTAGATGAAATGACTAAAACCAGTATTTAATGATCCACATCTACAATAGCTGCAAGTGTGGAAAAAGTCCAAATTAAACTTGGGCACTCGTTGGCAGTTGGTTGATCCAGAAAACCACTGGAAGCACCATTCTGTGCCCTGCTGCAGCACAACTGTAGGATGTGTTTAGTTAACACTGACACCTGGTGTGTCCTTGCTATCCTGTCCTAGGGGTCTGCAGGAAGCCTTTTAATGAAAGCAGCTCTTCTAATGAGCTGCCTCAAGTTCTCTACTGAAGAGTGCAGCCCAAAAGTCAAGGGGTTTTTATGAGGGTGTTTAGGGATGTTTCTGTATGTAGGAACACACAGACTGAGTTTAGTTCCATAAAGGCTAGCTTAAGAGCTTGCAGTACTTTCCCCACCCTGGTTTGGAAGAGTTTTGGTTCAGAGCTGTTGTGAGGAATGTGCAGTTTCTGCATTGTGGCAATGTGACAACTGTTGAACAGTTACACACATGTAGTTCCTGTATGCTCCCATTATTTATGGGAGAGAGAAGCTACAAGCAAGGACTACAGCAGCCTTAGGGATAGTGTGGTGACAACAGCAGCTGGCAATTGTGTCCCCAAAAGGAGATAAGTGCTGAAACAATTCAAAAGATTGCTTAAAGCATTCATTGCATGATGAGAAGCAGCCCAACATTTAACACTGCCAAGATACTTCAGGGTCACAGAAAGAGCTTTCTGCCAGTAGCTTAACAAAGAACAAACAAGATGGCCAGTTTTCCTTGGGTGGCTACTCTACAAGAGGGGATGGTAAGAAGAGGATTTAAGGGATTACCTCTGGGAATGAAGGTGAGTCATGTATCTGTCCATCCTCCACAGTGTACTAGCCATAGCCTAAAATGCCTTTGCACAACTCCCTCTGTGTAAATATCACTTGATAGTTTGTGTCTCAAGAAATAGAATGAGTTGAAATTTAGCTATCACAAACTATAAAACATTGAACAAAACTGCTTAGCTTGTGTGTACCCTGTGAAGTGTCACACATCTTTGTGCATCTCAATATTAATTTGAAGTCTCAGTACATGGGAAAAGAACTGAATTGCATTACATGCTCTGTTTTGGTTTTTAGAGGAAAGAAAAGAAACCCCAGTATGTTTGAGTTCCATTGATGTTTCACATAGCTAATATAAAGATTGTTCCATTATGTAAATGTATGTCTTATTGTATAGAGTTCCATTTTTTCCTGTATTTAATTGTATTCATGTCTGTCTGTCTGTCCCATCTCTCTTGGACTCTGCTGGTAGGCAAACAATTCTTTCAACAAGTGGAAATAAACCCATTGATTTCATCCAGCAGAAGCACTCATTCTTTTAATCACTTGACTGATTTGGACAGAAAAAAAACCAATCCTGACTCCCCAGATCTTCTAGTTCTTTTGGCTAGTGTGTGTTGTGTAGAGGAAAGCATCTTGGTGCTGAGGGGATGACAGGGTGCAGGCCTGCTGGAGGCTGGGGGAGAGTAGGGGGAGCCTGGCAGCTTGTAGCAGAGTGTTAGGATATGTCCCTGCTGTGAAGCTGTTGATGAAGCTCATGCACCCACATGTCATGTATGAAGCACCATGCTGGAGAGAGGGTGAGGAGGAATGCTGAGGAGAGGACCAGGCATGAAGTGGTTTGAAAGTGGCTATAAAGCTTCCCCAGATGGTTTCCCTAGGCAAATACACTACATCAGAGGTCTGCTTCAACCCTTATTCCTGCAGTTGGTCTTAGAGCAAGTGTTTTATGAGGGACCTGAACAGCTGCTGTGTGAGCAGGTGAGTTCTTCTGAATGATAGTGTTGCTAGTAACACCCATTAGTGTGGATGTTTTCTGTAGGTCCTTGATTAAGCTGACTGATGCATTTCTGCATCTTCTAGTTGTGTTATTCTTCTTCCCTGCCCTCTCTGCTCTAGTTCTGGCTCTGCTGGGAAACAGTTTCACTTTCTGGAAAGAAAGGAACGTGCAAAGAGAACTCCCATTACCTGGCCAGGGGAAGATACAGCAGTGGTGGCCTAGGTGAGTCCTGCTCTTTGAGCCTCAGTCTTCTGTGTCCCAGGTGAGAGCAGAAGGTGATTTGCTTACATTTGCCAGAAAAACTCCTGAGTTATCTAAGTGTAGATAATTTGTTTTAAATGTTTTCTGTAGCAGAAATCTTAAAACTATCAAAAGGGAGAAGGTTCATCTTGAGGGAGAGGCTCATGTGTGGAGTCTGGCAGATAATGGGTAGTCTAAGTGGGGGGACACCACAAAAAAGCCCAAGCAACCAGGGCTGTTGACTTAAGCATGTTATTAAAGGCATTTTCCAAGTGCCTCTTAAACATTGACAGGCATGTGGCATCAACCACCTCTCTGGGAAGCCTGTTCCAGTGTTTGAAAACCCTCTTGGGAAAGAAATGCTTCAGTCTAAACCTCCCCTGGTCCAGCTTTGAAGCATTTCCAGGTGAAGAAGTAATAGATCTCACAGGTGAACCCTCTGCTCCTGTAATAGATCTCACATGATGTCTACAAAGACAGCTAGATGTCTTTATGAATTCCTTGAGATCTAGAGTACAGAGACACATTGCAATATGTTCAATGGGAAGGGGCTTCCTTGAATGTTTAACTGCCTAGAATTCCTTCATTTCGACTGCAAGACTTAACAGGGTGAGATGGTCTCTTGGGCTTACCACTGTTCTTCAACTCTTTCCTGCTTACGTAGTCTTCTCTAGACTTGGTAGCTATAAGGAGCCAATTCTATGTTGTCCTCTTGTTAGCTGAAGACCAAAGTAGGTACAGATGTTCTGACTATATCATGCACACCCAGCATAAGGCTGTGGAAGTTCAGTGTGCTCTCTTCACTGTTGTCTTCACTTGTTTCACTGGCTCCTGACTGATTTTAGCCTGCTGTATAGGATTAAAAATGAAGTCATTGTATTTGCCATGGGTTTGGGAATGGAGGCTTTGAAAGATGTTTGGTAGCTTAAATCAACATTCAATTGACACCCATGGTAATGCAGTAATCTGTTAACCAGCAATCAGGTTTTTTGAACGCTGTGTAGACACAGAGGCTGTTGTCTTTTACTGCTTCAGTTAAGCCCTTGCTCTGCTGCTTCTGAAATACCACATCCATCAGAACTTTCCTCTAGGCTGCTGTCAGATTTGACACTTCAGTGGTTTGAAGCATTCAGCAGCTGCAGAAAGCTGCTTTCCCTTGGGTTCTGATTCTAGATCCCATTATTGGAGAGGAGAAGATGTAAATATGATCCAGATAGCAAAGTTTGTGAAGCTGAAGTGCAGGTCTGGTCCTGGGCTAGGAAGCCAGATAAGAAGCATGGCCCAAGGGTTAGGTGGAACTTGTAATCTGGGAGATGCTTGTCATGTCTGGAGTGAAGTGAGAGATGAGTGAGGAGAATGGTCTTGGGGCCTGAAGTGGAGACCAGTGCTGGAGCATCGTGAGCCAGAAACTGGAACTACAAAGCAAAGCATTGAGCTATGTGTCCAGGGTTAGAGCTGACCTGACCACTAACCCAGTGACAGATGTGGCTGCAGCCAAATTGTTTGTGAGGAAGCAAGCTGCAAAGGGGAGTCCCTGAGGGCGAGCGCTGGTGTGCATCACGTGGACAGAACCATAGCTGCTGCAAGGAGCCATTGCATTCTGACTGCAGAGCTTCAAGCTCAGTTTGCCTGGGTTAGGTGTCACAGACTGAGGACACAGCCTTGAGGTGATGCTTAGAGGTGACACAGTGCTGACTGTGAAGCTTTTGTTAACTGTAGAAGCAGATGTCCTTGCACTGTGTCTGATCCACACTCAGTGGCCACGAGTGCTACCTTCCTAGGTTCTGTTTAAATCTAGTTTATTCTCTAGGTCAAGAGCATGCAGTTGAGCCTTTGAGCTTGTGAGGACATTATAACCTCCAAATATTTTATTGTTTTTTCTCTCTCTTTTGGCTGAGGCTGTGAAGCCTAGCTTGGTTGGTTGTGTAGGGCTCCCTTTCATCTGAAGACCAAATTCATGATAGTTTCTACAGCTGACTTTAAGGCCTGATAACAGTGAGATGCTTTAGAGCAGTGTCATATTCTTTCTGGCATCCTAAGTTCTTCTACAATTTCTCTTTGAGGGTTCTGGGAAGGTAGGAGGAATGGGAATATCTGGTCTGGGGCTTCCCAGAGGAGGAGCTTGCCATCCACACCAAGGAGAGTCTCTGGTGCTGTCTTGTGATGCACTTCAATAGTTCTTTACCCTGCCATGTCCCTTCAGAGAGGGGTCCCACCCATGCCAGTGCTGGAGAACCATTATGAATACAGAGGTTGTGTGATGTATTCTTCTGGTTTTGTTAGGACTGAGATGGAGTTCTCCAAGACCATTTCAAAAATCCATTAAGTAGCTGCAACATCTTTCATTCAGTAAAGACCTTGATTACACTAGCAACATAGAACCGAAAGCCTTGTTTGCCACTAGGATCTCTGCTACCCACATATTGTAGATTCAGACTTGGGGTATTTTTATTTGCCGTATTAGATGTTTCCTTAAGGTTGTAGGCAAGGGAAATTCAAAGCAGATTCATGTTGAATGAAAGTATGGATGGAGAATTACTTATTTTGAAATCTCTTTCTCAAATTGCATGTTAGCATCCAAAACCTTTAAACAGAAAAATCACAGGTTATGATATTAATATAGTGGCAGCAAAGGTTGAGACATGAATGATCTCAGAGGTCTGTCTACACAAGCAATTGCACACATCCATTTTAAACACACTTCCATTATTTGTGTGGAAAATTGTTTCCCAGGGAGTGCATAAATGCTTTCACATCTAGTGAGGAATTCTCCTTGCTTCTTGGGGAAGGTGAAGGATCTCAGCTTCCTTTAGCTGTAGTGTATCCTTCATTCCTTCAGCAAGGATTGATCCCTTCAATACCAGCTCTGATACCAAATCCCTGATGGCATGTGCAGTGGCAGAGCAGAAGCAACCCCTGGCTTGGTGTCCTCTGCTCTGTGCCAGCTTAAATATTGTCCCTACCCCAAAGATCTCAACTGAGGCAAGGTCCTTGCTGTGCTCCATGAGTCCACACTACTCCTGAAGGCAGAGACATATAGCACAGGCACCTCATGGCAGATGGAAGACATCAATTTTTTGTGTGTGCAAGCTCCTGTGTAGCTCTTTTTGCTTGCCTTGATTTGCAGCTTCATGCCAAGTGGGCACTTGATAATTAGTGTGATTAAAAGTGCACACATTGCAGTGGAAGGCAGCATGTAAATTAGGCATTAAAGCTCTGCTGCAAGGAGGTGGTGTGCTACAGCTTCTTTCCTTTGCCAGAAATACCTCCATAAATCTTATTCCAGTTCTTGATCCGTGGAGGAAGGGGCTGAAGCTGTAGCTGTTTCAGTGAGCAGCGTTCCAACACCAATTCCCCAAATCATTTATTAATAGCCATAAAGATCCTAGCTTATTCCTGAGTAATTCAGCCATCAGAATTGTAGACATGGATCATGCATCCATTTGTGCTGCAGTGCAGGCTACTGAATTTGAGAAACATCCTGGGGTGAAGGTTTAGGTCACTCCTTTTACAAGGCTCTTTAAAAGCTTCTTTTCTGACCTGCCAGATTCTAGGATGGTTAGAATTTGTTGAAGTCTTTCAGCATCTAAGAAAACTCCTGCTGCACGTTGAGGCATTAGCATCCCTCAGCCAAGCAAAGGGAGTGTGGGGCTGAGGGAGCAGCCAGGGCTCTGCTGGGGAACGAGAGAGCTCTCTGCTCAATGCAAGGCTTCAGCAATTGCAAAGAGCTAATTAGAAGGCATGCTTACAAAAGGCTGATTCTCTGACACTTCTGGCTAAAGCATATTGCAAGTGCTTTTGTCCTCCTGAGGGCTCTCTGTCAGTGGAGAGAGTTTGTTAGGGCTGCCATCCAGCGCTCCCTTTATTTTCTCCTGCCTCTTGTATTGGAAGGCAGAGAGCATTGCTCAGCTGTGGGACTATCACCATCACTCAGACAGAAAGGAGACCTCCAGCTGGAGGTGCTTGGACTCTAAAACTAATTTTTATATTTATTTTTATTGGTCCAGCAAAAATCAGCCACTTACATAAACTTCTCCAGTCATTTGCAGACTGTGCAGACTGTCCCTGGGTGCTGTTGTCTGAGGGGAGCAGTGAGGAGTCACTGGAGCACCACTGGAGCATGGCAGCTGGAGAAACACTGTCTGGTTCCCTGCCTGGCAGAACCTTCATCTTGCTTCTTCCTCTCCTGTGGAAGAGGAGCTGCTGTTTGCCATGTGGTATGGGATGCCAAGGGAAAAGGCTGGGGACCTCTCTGCTGGATCTGCTGTGAAGCCACTGCTCCCTCTGGCAGCAATGGAGTTGGATGGGGCTACAGCAGGGCACTACCTGGTTGTCTGAAGAGATAAATGGAATGGTTGTGTTGAGTGTGCAGCAGCTCTTTGGGAATGGAAGGGAAGTAGGACAGGTTTGATCTTAAAGAAGTGGGAAGTAAAGCTGTGTGTACCCTTGTTACAGCTAGCATTGCTGCTGAGGTATCGTGCAGGGGTTTATTTGGCTTATTATTGTTTCAGAGCTCTTAGGATGCCTAGAAAAAGCTTATTTTGAGATTCTTTTGAATGTTTATAGATTTATATATATATACTATCCTATACACTGATTTTAGAGCTGAAGTTGCAATGCTTGGATATTCTGGACAGGAGTGAGACTATCAACTTCAAACTTTCTGAGTCATCCCTCGGGGCTTCCACATTGGAATTGGGAAATATCCACGAGCCTACACCCTTCATGGAATGTCAGGGGTTGGAAGGGACCTCTGGAGATCATCTAGTCCAGCCCTCCTGTCGGAGTTCACCTAGAGCAAGTTGCACAGGATGGCATCCAGGTGGGTTTGGAGAGACTCCAGCATCTCCCTGGGCAGCCTGGGGCAGTGCTCCAGCATCCTCAAAGGAAAGAAGTTTCTCCTTGTGTTCAGATGGAACCTCTTGTGTTTCAGTTTCCACCCTTAATATCTGGGAGATCCCTGGGGTAAGGCTGGGAAATAACCTGCAGTCCTGGGCTTGTGTCCTTGCGTTATAAATCCACATCATATTTAGTTCCTGGAGGTGAGATGCCACATGTGCTTGAACAATGATGAGCTCTGTGTACTCCAGGGTCTGTGCAGAAAAAGAAATTATGCCTCAGATGAGAGATCAGGGATGGGCAAAGTAAAAACTCCTGTTTTCCATATGACCTCAGCTCCAGTGGGGAGATTAACAGGCAGCGTTGGGATGTCTCCATGACACACATCTCTACCTCATGGTCCCAGTTAGACTGTAAAGCAGATTAAACTCTACTGGAGGAAAATAATGGATATTAACTTCCAAAAGAATGGTGATTTGGACTGGAATAAAATTCCTGTGGCTGGAGATTAAGTAGTGAATTGCTCATGAAGTTGCTCCAGGGATGTCTTTGACGTGGTGAAACTGATAATGCAAATTGCAGGAGAAGAGAGGAGGAGAGGAAAATAAATTAACTCCCAAAAATGTTTTTGAGCGTTTATAGGGAGGTAATAGGTTTCCCAACACTTCTTATGAGAACTTAATCATTAATCCTAGCATCCTGGAGAAATGCCATTCAGGTAATGGTGCTCTGCCAGCCTAAGTTATGGCTGCAGCCAGGTGCTGTTGGCTTGGGTCTGCTCCAAGCCCTTCCACTGCAAGGAGAAGCACTTCCACCTCTCTTCATTGCCTTTTTTTGGACATGCTCCAGCACCTCAATGTTTTTCTTGTAATGAGGGCCCAAAACTGAACCCAGGATTTGAGGGGTGATCTTACTTGTGCTTCCCAGTGCTAGTGGTGCACAGTCCACCCCTAGGTGGGCATCCAGGTGCCAAAGAGGGATGAGCAACAGCTCCCAGGGACAGGGCAGGCATTGTCTCATCCCCATAGCTACTGCACAAGCTACATGACTCTGCCCAAGCTGGGGAGAGTGCAGCTGTTCCAGGCAGGGCACTACAGCTCTTCCTTGCAGCAGCCTCTTTCCCTTTGCCCTCATCTGCCTTGCACCTGGTGGCAAGCCCTCTGAAGAATTCTAAATCAATAAGAACAAGCACATTGCAGAAATTCAGTCTGTCAGAGGCAGATTCAAATGCTCTGACTTCCATGAGCAGGCACAAGTAGCAGGAGAGATTTATTTCAGAGCAGCTCTGGCACTCACTCTGTCATTCTCCCCCACACCAGTTAGAACAAATACACTGTAAGTCTGTCATCTGCCAGTACCTATATACATAAAATGCTGCTGGACTAATGCTTGTACCCTAGTTCAGCCTCCTAGTGTGCCCTTTGGATGTCCCACAGTGCTGCCTGGAGCTCGGCACAACAAAGAAATCCACATCTCCTTAGGTAGCCAGCAAGCAGAGCTGCTGTAAGCCTTGGCTTTGCACAGCACAGGGGGCAGTGGGGCTTGGATTTTGCATGTGGCTTTCAAATAGACTTCCACTAGTTCCCTACCATTCCCCACCCCAATTTCTCTGGGTACAAATACCAGATAGGTGCCCTAACACAGTGCTGTGCTGCTGGATGTGGAGGCAGAGGTTTTGAAGCAGCCCATGCTGATGCTCAGGCACTGTGCCACAGCCACCAGCAGCTCTTGCCTGCTTGCCATCCTGCCAGCCCTGAGCTCGAGAGCCACAGCCAAGCCCTGCTGCACCCCCTCTGCTCTGTGTCAGGCTAAGCAATGCTAACAGAGGGAATTGTGAGCTGGTGAATTTGTTCCCCAGGTCTGTCCCTTGCTTTGCATCTTGCCTGCAAAGCAGGAGAGTCCTGGAACACCTCTCCTACAAGGACAGGCTGAGGGAGCTGGGATTGTTCAGCCTGGAGAAGAGAAGACTTTGGGGTGACCTGCTAGTGACCTTCCAGTACCTAAAGGGAACTTCCAAGAAGGCTGCAGAGGGCCTGTTTGCAAAGGCCTGGAGGGAAAGGACAAGGGGCAATGGTTTGAAATTGGAGAGGAGTAGATTTAAACTGGACATTAGAAAGAAGTTCCTCACCACGAGGGTGGTGGAACACTGGCCCAGGTTGCCCAGGGAGGTGGTTGAGTTCCCATCCCTGGAGGCATTGCAGGTGAGGCTTGCCAGGGCTCTGGGCAAGCTGCTCTAGTTGGGGATGTCCCTGGCCACTGCAGAGAGGTTGGACTAGATGAGCTCCAGAGGTCCCTTCCAACCCAAACTATTCTAGGATTCTATGATTCCTGGTGGTCTCACTGCAAAGCAAATCCTGTCTTGGGAACAGTGGTAGGCTCATGCCACAGCTCCCAGAGACACCGGTGTCTATCACATTTTAGCCTCAAACCAAAATGCTCTTCTGCTGGATTGCTTGCTTGTTCCTTTGGCTGCCCAACCAGCCAGAGACAACCAGTCCAGACTCCACAAGTCTCTGTGCTTGAGAAGCCCTCCAGCTCAGTGAGTGCTCTGTTGCATGATCACAACAATGTTATGCTTCTGGGTCAGGACTAGAAGATGCTTTCTTCACCTCCATGCATCCTCCTTCTTCCCAGTTTTCCTGACTACAGGAGTTTCTTGGTCTGCCGTTGCATCATTCCAGCCTCTAGCACATTTCAGCAGGCTGATGACAGGGATTCAAACATCTGTGCTGTGTTGCTGCTTACTATCTCCCAGCCTTTAATTTCATCTTGAACTCTATGGGGCTGGGCAAAACTGCTCTGGGAAAAGGTGTCCTACAGATTGGCTGTGTTTGAGGCCAGGGGCTGGTTTTAGCAGTTCTCATATAAAACATGTGACATGGATTGCTTGGAGGCAGACAGCAACCTGGATGAGGTAGGTGTTGGTCTGACCTAGCTGGACATCAAAGACTAGCCTGCAAGAAGGGATTTTAATGTTTTAATGGAATGCCTGTTAGATCCAAGTGTGTGCATTAACTGCTTATGGTTTCTCCATGGAATTACCAGAAGGAAAACCAAAAAGGAGACAAGCATCTTCAGGGGCAAGCTTCCTGTTTGTTTTCTTAGGACACTGACTGGCAAGGGGCCAAGTGCTGCCTCCATAGCAAGACCCTCTAAGGAGCTCATGGAGAGGAACATACAAAGCTCTTGATTTATACAGTGAGAAATCCTAAACCCAAAGTCTTTCTCAGGCAACTTAAGACTTAATATTAAGCATGAACATCATTTGTAACCATCACCTTAGAGGCCAGAGCTAAATGAGGATCAAATGATTAGTTTTGTTCTTTACAGTGCAGGCACATTGCTCATTCTCAGGTGCAAGGACTTGAAGTGCATTAGAAAACATTCACCGTCTCTTACAATAAATGCCCTAATTTGTCTTTTTTTTCTTCCCAATCTTTAAAAGCATGCTCACAAATAGATCTTTTATTCCCATCTTTCTCCTACCTCCTTTCAAACAATGTCCCATCCAAGGGCATGTCTCAGCTACAGCTGCTGCTACCTGTAAGAGAATAGAGAGCAAGCTTCACCTCCAGGCATCACCTTGGAAACAGCAGAGCAGCTTTCTGCAGTGGCCAGAGGAGAGTGGGATGCTTTGCAGGGAAATGAAAAAGGCATTGACCTTCTCCAAAGTGCTCTCAAGCTGTTCTTTATGGTAGGTAATGGGACCCAGGTGGATACATATTGACTTGGGCTGCTGCTTGTGGCTGGCAGCCTTGACTTCCACAGCCCAGAGCATGGTGAGCTCAGTGGGGTGAGCAGTGTTGAGAACACAGCCCTCAGTTCCCAGGCTTGGGACAATCTTTTTAAGACTTATGTTAATGCTGGTGATGGAAGATGGCATCTCTCAAGATCTCTTTTGTTGTTGCAAGGAGTCTTTGCCCTGCATCAGAATGTTCTGTGCTGTGGAAGGAGCCTGTGGCTGCTGCAGCAATGTAGCTCCAATTACAAGGAGTTGCCTTGTGCTCAAATAAATCACCTCCTCCACTGGCTGATGTCACTGTGGGAAGCAATGGCCTCAGAGCCTGCAGCTCTAAAGCTGGAAAGGGTTTACTCATAAAGACAAAGCAGAAAAGCAGGAGCAATCCCTGTGAGTGACACAGACCCTTACAAAGCCATGGAATGAAGTCAGCTCTTGGTTTTTTCTCTTCCTTTAGTCACACCTTATCCAAGCAGCCTGATGTTGTCATCCACCTTCTCTCTGTGCCCAAGGAATAGCTTTGCTACAGGGCCAGCTGCAGTCTCCATGAGATTTTGGCCCACCCTGGAGATCCCTTCCAACAAATTGCCATCAATAAGGCAAAGTGAAAGCCTAGGAATGCACATGTGCTGCAGGTCAGTCTCACAGCATCTGTCCTGCTACAAACCAAAGGGATCCTGCTGCTGGAAGGTAATTGTCAGGGAATTTTGCCCAAGCCATCCTGTGAAAAGGGATGGTAGGGCTGGGGGAGATGCCACCATGCTGGGGGAGTTGTGCAGCCTGTGGCAACATGAATCTACAAGTGCCACCCTCTTACATTGTGTTTCTCATGAACTGAGCTGTGCTTGGTAAGATTTCCACAGCAAAACACAATATTGGGGATGCTGGTGAGAGGGAAGCTGGAAAACCAGCAGGTCAGCAGAGACCGTGTGACTGGAGGTCAGAGAGAGTGAGTACTAACTGCCTGTAGCTTGCCAGCTCTCTGGGATGTTTATAAGTACCTTTAGTTCTACAGGTGGTATGGGGATGTTGTGAGAATGAGAACCACTTCAGCCTGCAGGTAGAAAGATGTTTTTGCTAAAGGAGAAACATGTTGAGAACACTCCTGACCCTGAGAAGATGTTTTCCTCCATGCTTTATCTTGACAAGACAGAAAGCTCACCTGGGTCAAAGGTGTAGCTGCTACACTTGGATTCCCACTTACTGCTTTCACTGCAGCTGAAGGACTCACTCTCTACCCCAGTAGCTCACACCATGCTGCAGCTTGCAGCACTCAGCACTGCCAAAGGAGGCAGGCAATGGCTCCTGGTGCCAACAGCCACATGTGGCATCAGTAAGGACCTCCAAAACCCAATGTACAACTTGCCATCATGGATGGAAGCAAACAAGACTTCAGGACACAATCTCATGCAGATAAAGCCAGGAGAAGCTCTCACCAGCTGATGTACCAGCTGATGATGTGTTGGTAGTTCCTCTGTATCTCTGTGAGCCTCAGAGGAAAGATGTGGCCACCCAGATGGTAACCAGGATGGTTATAAACCATGAAGCAGGCAGGTTCATCTACTACCTTGATTCTTGCAGGTTGCCTCAGGCTAAGAAAATCAAATGATCCACAGAGAGTGAAGGTAATGGAAAAGTATAAACATTATGTGTATGCTGGTGGCTGAGGGGCTGAGAAAAGCTCACCTGCATCTCAGGGTGATGGAGGCACCAATAGAGCCTCAGGCTTTGGGAAGTGATTGCATGTAACAAGGGGAATGAGCAGACCTGTTTGATACAAATGAGGGGAAAAACAGCTTTTGATTTACAGATGTTTAAGCTTTCCAGCTGAAGGCCTGAGCTTGAAGACATGTGTAGCCATGCACAGCCTCCCTGATGCTGTGGCAGAGCCAGGAGTAACTTCTCCAAGAGTGGTTATAACTTGGGCGAAAAAAAACAGAAACTGGGTGCTTGGTGTTGCCATGGTTGCTCTGAGGCTGGCCTTGCTGAGCAAGAACAGGAGCTTACACTAAGTTGGATGCACCCTAAGCATTATTTTTTAAGAAAATGCTTCAGTTTTAGATTTTTGTTAAGAATCCACCACCTTCTCCCTCTCTTCTCCCAGATTAGTCTTTTTCTTATTGAGGCAGCAAGCAAATCCAAACCTGATCCTGCCTTGCTCCACAGCTGAACCCCAATGTGTTTGTGTTTTTGCACCAAAACACAACAGCCCTTCTGGTCTCTTCTGGCTATTTGACACTGCTTCCTAATTGTCACAGGTAGATTGTGATGTGCCCTGAGGGATGATGCCTTCCTCATCTCTCCTCTACTCTCTTCCTTCTGTTCTTACCAATAATGACAGCTAGGGTTAGACACAGCCTTCACTGCACCAGACCTCCAAGGATAACAGGAGGAAAACACTGTAAAAACTCACCCAAGTTAACTAGACAAAACAGATGAGATTTATTCTTGCAGCTTAACAGCAACAGCAGGAGCTTTGGCCAGTTTCATGCAGAACTCAAATGAATGCTCAGTGATATTCTCTGGAAAGCAGCATCACATTTTAAAACCTGGGAGAGGACAAAGATTTTACCTTAACAGCAAAGAACATGCTCAGCATGCACTCAGAGAGATCTCTTTTCCTCAGTTGTAGGCAGACTTACAGAGAGGAAAGTGCTGCAGCTCTTTTTTGGCTTAACATGATGCTGTTCAGATTCCAGCATCTCACCCTGGGGGAGGATATTGGGACCAGGGTCCTTTTGTAGGGCTTGAAGAGTGAAAGCACCAAGGATGCATGTGGCTGGTGGAACCAGAAGAGTTACTCAATTGCTTTGAGATAGTGATTTAGTATTTTGTGGCCATTTAAAAGAAAGATTTTTTCAAACCACTTTAATAAATGCCTGAAGGATGATGCTTTAAGCAACTATCACCAATCCTGTGGCAAGGCAGTGGATGTCTAACTCCTCACTGAACATTAACCCATCCTAATACAGGATGACCAAAGAGAGAGCAGAGCTTACCAAGTGCTGCCAATGTTAGCTACCACTTCTTAGATTTTAGAGTGATTTGACCTGTGCCTGTATAGTTCCACTGACTTTTTACATGGCATTACTGTTGTGTTTTGTAGGAGAAAATGATGGTTTAGCTCAACTACAGCAGCTTTTTTTTACAAGTCAACCTACTTTATAGATCAGATTTATATGAGCCTTGTAATTTCAGTGATTTATTCTGGAAATACTAAGATGCCACTGTGGAGAGGCTCAGAAGGAAGATTTGCACAGTGGTTTTTAATTTCTATTTTACACAAGGGCAACTGAGCAAGGAGGTTAAATAAATGGTCAGAATTGCACCAGGCATAGGGCAGAAAAGGAAACTCAACCTAGATCCTGCATATCACAGGATGTTAGGGGTTGGAAGGGACCTCTGGATATCATCTAGTCCAACACCCCTGCCAGAGCAGGATAACCTAGAGCAGCTTGCACAGGAGCTAGAGCACAAGCAGCAAGTGACATCCAAGGGGTAACCCAGCTTAGAATGATCTTTAAATCAATCCCCAGTAGAAAGTCTTCCAAGCAACACATTTCTGGCAGCCCTTCCCCTACCAGCTTTCTAAGATTTCGAGCTGCCAAAAAATGAATTGCTCTCTTTGACAAAGCTTTTGAATTCCTTTAGGCTGAATCTGTTGCCCCTTCTGGATTGGAGTCATTAACCATTATTTTTATCAGTGTTGCATCTGGCTACCCCATCCTCTTAAACAAGGGTATTTTCCCCTTTTTTGTTCTTCTGCACTTTGAAGCAGATAGAATTGCTTGATATGTAGAGAGGTGACCCTTCTTTGAGGGATCCTTTGCAGCATTTTGAAGTGAATCTTCACAGTTTAGAGTACTTCTCACAGCAGCAAGTTGTTTTACTCAAGTGCACAAGGTAGTGGGTTGATATACTATTTATTTGCAGTCATCTAATGAAATATTTCTTCTTTGTTCCAGCCTGTTTCTAATTTAGACACAAAGAAATAAAGGAATTCAGAGAATACACTCACCTCTTATCTGGCACAACAGCACTGTCATATATTTAATTTTGAATGAGGTGACTAAAAGTGCTTTATGAGCCCAAGACAGGGAGCTGTTATATAGCCTGTAGAAGCTGAAATGTGATAGGAATAAGTATCAATGGAGTTATCCTAACCAAACCTGGCTCCAGTCTGCTCCCCTTGACTTCAGTTGGCATGAGTAGCCTACAATGATGTAGATGTTCTGCAAGGGGGAAGAGAAAAGGTCTCATTTCTCAGCCAGCCTTGACTCAAGCAGCAACCAGGCAGGATAAGGAAAATTTACCCTTGAAAAACCAATTTTGGACTATTTAAAGTTGCAGTTACGTGGTGTTGTTCAAAGTCATTTGGGCATTATACTGGAGGGAAGTGGGAGAAGGGGAAGGTGCGGGAAGGGAAGGTGCGGGAAGGGAAGGGGCGGGAAGCTTCAGGAAGGGAAGGTGCGGGAAGGTTCAGGAAGGGAAGGTGCGGGAAGGTTCAGGAAGGGAAGGCGCGGGAAGGGAAGGGAAGGTGCGGGAAGGGAAGGTGTGGAAAGGTGCAGGAAGGGAAGGTGCGGGAAGGGAAATGTTATGCTGTGCTGCTTTTGTCCAAGCTTGCCAGAGGAATCAAACAGGCAGAAATCACTGGAGCTGTACCTTTGAAGCAGTGTTTATATTTTCTCTCTTGGTATTGTCTCTAACTGGGGGGTTTGCAAGTAGTGAAATGTTTCTAATGTCCAGTGTTACCTTGTTTCACCCCTTGTTACCTTGTTTCACCCCTTTCCCAAACAAACAGCATGTGGTTGATGGCATGATGCACTCTCTGAAGGTGGATGCTTTCAGAACCAACCATGGCTTACAACTGTGCCCTGATTTTTCTCTGGAACTAAAAAGGAAGCTATGCTCAAATGTGTATCCTAAATATACAGAGGGTTAAATTCCTCTTTATTCATGTACATGAACCAACTGTTGCACATGTCATTTTTACTACTTTTAAAGAAATAAACGGATAGATAGATTAGATAGATAGATAGATAGATAAACTCAGACTAGGGCTTTTAAATAGATAGATAAACTCAGACTAGCAAAAGCCCTGAAAGCCCAGCAACCTTAGCCTTCTGCTAATGCTTTGTGCCCAGAAACAGTGTATATTAACAAGCCCGTCTCTGCTGAAGCTTTTGGAATTGCTGTTGCACTTGACAACTCTGATACAGAAGTGGCTCAGAAAACGTCTCTGCTGGCCTTGCTAATGCACAAACTGCCTCCTTGCACTTACAGAAAAGCCTCTTGCAAGCACATACTGTGCAAACATGTCAGTGTTCATTAAATCTGGGGCTGAGATGTGGAGCTGCCTTAGTCTCCTCTGATACCAAAGCAGAAGATGTTCTAACCCCTGCAGGATCAGCTCTTAGTTGGTAAATAATGCTATATTCTCATTCTTCTTCAAGCAAATTCCCTTTCTCTGGCAATTGCATACTCTTGGAGTGATGCCAGCCTTATGCAAATGTGACTTGCCCTTTAGGGAATTTCCTTGAATATTTTCTCTGGTAGAGATGAGAGAAACTCAGAATTATGACACCCTGTATTCATATAAATACCATGAAATGATTGTTTATGGTGAACTGCTTTATCAATCCAGCAAAAAGCCCCACAGTGCAAATGATGGGAATTGCTTAGAATAACAGGTAGCTCTTAAAGGACCTGCAGCTGAAGCCCAGGCCTATTTATACTTGCTGCTATGAGGTTTCTGGTGCTCAGCATCTTTTTTGGATCACAGCATTATATTAACTGTTCAAATTTTCTGTGGATTAAAAGACCTGATTTGTACTTTAGGAGACAAGATGGAAATGACTCAACAATCCAGGGGCAAGCTCAGTCAGTTCCAATAATCTCATCAAGCGAACTAAATATTTAAGTTGAAGTACAAACACTTATTGTGGTAAGGACTTGGGTCTGGGCTGGAATTTCACAGCTGGTTTTGGTATCTTTGATCTTAGACCAAATGTTAGCCCCCAGCACCCCAAGCTTGGAGGCATCTCAGCAAGACCTCCTCTGAATCTCAGTCTTCACTGAAATGTGCTGCTCTGTCAGGAGTGGAAATGAAATTCCCCATGGGGTAGGACTCTGCATCTCCACATTCCTTCCCTTCCCCTCTTGGCTCTCTCATTTCCTCTCTCCCTGGGTGGGTGAAGGACAGCATCTTCTGTGCTGTGCTTGAAGTTACACATGGGCTGACTGGCCAGTGGGTTCTTGCCTCTTGTTGCAGATAAGAGACTGGAAGATTTTTTTCCCTTTGGGAGGGTACCCTGGGGATGTGAAAGCTAATTTCTGCCTAAAACCTGTAGGATGGCACATATGGGGGATCTTTGCCTCTCTCAAATGAGACTGAAAGTGATTGGTGAGTTGGAAAAAATTCTTAAGGCAGGCACTGAGACAAAGTGGTAGCACACTGTTTGGTTTCTTTTGTGCACTACTGCTAGAAATTAGCTTTTTTAGCTTACTTCTTTCTTAGTGCTTAAACTGATATGTTCTTCTGGAGCCATAAACCTGACTCCAAACATGGGATGTCTCTACTGCTCAGCATCAGGTGATTCAGACTAACCGTGTCAGAAGCAAAAGCAGCAATTTTGGTGCCTTGTCCTCCACGGTGTCATGTAGATAAAGCATCATGGCTTGGTGGTAGATGTCTGCAAAGATGACAGGCTCATGAGGATCTGAACCCATTCCTGTAAAGAAGCTAGATGCTTCTGATGGATCTCTTCTCTCCCAGATTCCACACAGGATGGGGACAGAAACAGGGACTGGCATACTGCAGAAGACCTGAGGAAAAGAGAGGCAGAGATCAAGAACACAAACTATACAAGGCTATTGGTTTCATCAGGATTCCTGCCAGAATGTTTGAGCAAGGCATCATAAAACCTAGTGCCATAAAAAGCAGTGCCTTGCCCTGGCTTCAAAAATTCCTCCAAGTGAGTGCCACATGTTTGCTTCCCTTAGCCTACCCATACCAAGAATATGACTCCCACACCTTCTGCACCACCATGAGACCTACAGACTCTGCTCCTTGCCAAGCCAAATTGCAATTACTGCCAGCACTGAATCTTTATTGCTTGGATTTGATTCATGTTGCTTTTCCAGCTTGCTCTTCACCCACCCCATAATAAAGGATAGGCAGTATCCTTACTTTGCTGGCATCCCTTCCCTCCTCTTGAGTGGTCATTCCCATGGGAGCATCCACATGCTCCTCATTCAACAAGTGTTAAGGTGTGCTGTGAAGAAGGAACATGTTCCAGATGCATGGAATGACACTGGGCTTCCTAAAGAGAGAGGTGGACAATGCTCCAGGTGTGGCTAGTCCAGCCTGCCTGGCCTTTGCACCACTAACTGCCATTTGCCTCTGCCAGGCAAGGCTGTATCCAGCAAAATCTGAGCTGCAGGAGAGTTACTAACATTTTGACAAGGAGGGTTATTTTCTTCCTCAGCTGATCTTTTTCTGTGACCACATGTTTTCCATTACTCAGTATTTTTAAGGTTAGGACCAGAGACCTTTTGGAAAACACAATGTCATCCAGCAACTGATTTGGGAGCATCCCAGTAATAAGTGAAATATTAATGATGCTGAAGGTGGTCAGGTAAATTTGGCTTATCTAGTCTTTAAAGGCTATGCCTGCAGCATCCTGAGGGCCCAATTCTCCACTTCTTTCTGTTCAACCAGCATGGACAAAAGATGCAAGAAGTTCTCTGTGACAGCTGCTAATTCTCCAGTGTCATGCTGGTAAAGAGATGTTATGAAGAGATCTGCTACTCCACAACTCTATGCTAGGGAAGAAGAAGTTTTTGGGGATGTTTTGAGGAAACAGCTGACAGAAGAGTGATGAGATTTTCTTTTCCCCCTCTGATGTTAAATTTAAAGAAAAACCGGATAGATAGATTAGAAGTAAGATGAAGCAGAAAGATAAACAGTAAGAAAGATTCACAAGCTGCATTGTTCATTTTGATCATGTTAAAAAGCTTCAGATCAATGAGTGCAAAAGCAGAACATGCTTCTATCAGCACAACTCACAATGAAATTGGATGTGTGCTTGTAAGTGCTAATGGCTGCCAGGAGGCAGGTTCTGATCTTTCAGCTGTCATACTCTGGTTTATATTTGATGGATGGAGTTAGCATATTTCAAAAGGTGAAATGAAAGGGTCAAAAGAGCCTCAAACCTTGTTATACAGCAGTAGCTGGAAGCAGGAGAAACACTATTAGAGTAAGTCTGACCTGAGAAGCAGAACTAACCCCAAATGCTGGAAGATCTCCCAGTGAATGGCTGCCAGAGCTTAATTTTAAGGGCTATTGTCAATAATGGTGGAAGAAAAAGGCAAAGAAGGTGAATATCCTCAATGATCATGGCCTTCAGAGGGAGCTGAGAGCCTGAGCTCCTTGAGACACTGAGCTGGCTGGGCAGGCAGGATTGGAAACTGTGAGCGAGGAAACTGCTGCTGTATTTTCCTTCTCCACCAGGACTCTGTGAATAGGGAAGATCACACTATGGAAATATCCTCTTCACTCTCTCAGCACACCAGTAAAGCTCTGAACGTGGAAGTTAACACCCATGCTGAAAGGTGGAAATTGGATTTTCTTCCAAAACTCTACCTGAGAGACTAAACTTCATTCCCTCTACACTTTATTTCAAGGATTTGAAAGCAAGGACAGACTTGTCTGAGCTTCTCTGCTTCATTCTAAGTTGCTTCTGGTATTGCTGGTAGGACATCCTCCAACTTGCAGGTGTACCATTTCCTACATGCAGGTATATCTCATGCTCTTGCCAGGAAAAACTGGAACCAGTACAAAGTCTTAGCACTGATATGCAAAATGTTTCTTTGTAACTGTTTCAAGAGGCCACAAGGGACAGCAATGTGGCTTTTTAATCCAAAGAAGGCACCATATTTCATTATGTAAAATGCCAGCTCACAGAGGGCAGCATTACATGGCATAACCCAAATTTCAGAGGCCAGAATTAAGCAGTGCTTTATAAAAGGCAGGTTATGTTTCAAAAGATGTTCTTCAGAATAGGTTGAAAGAGTCTACCTGAGAAGAGGAAAGTTGAGAATCAAGGGAATGTTGGAAAAAAGTTGCTGAATTAAAATCAGTTCAGTAGATACACATATTCTAGCATCCCTATTGCAAAAATCAGTGTATTTACTGAGGCATTTGGGAGGGGGAAAAAAATCTGAATTTTCTGCTTCTGCATTTATTGTTTTTAAGGTTGGCACAAGACAGGAGTCTTTCAGTGCTGGCACTGTGAACAAGAACCCAGGAATCACATATCTTTTCAGCTACAGCAAGTAGGAAGTCAGTGTTTCCCTGGGATATTGTTTTCCGTGGTGGATGCTCTGGAGCAAGTCTGACTTTCTGCAAGACCTCTGTGATGTGGCTTTAAAGAACAGATTGTTGAAGAACCAGTGAAGATTGTCTACAAAAAAGCCAATAACCATAATGCCAAAGAGATCATAAAGCTCCTGAAATCAGATTTTATTATAAAATGTTTGATATTCCTTTTATTTTGCTCTAAACCTCTTCATGATTAGGAATGGGTTGCCCAGAGAGGTGGTGGCAGCCCCATCCCTGGCAGTGTTGCAGGCCAGGCTGGCTGGTGCTGTGAGCAAGCTGCTCTAGTGGGAGGTGTCCCTGCCCATGGCAGGGGTGTTAGAACTACATGATCTTTAAGGTCCCTTCCAACCCTGACAATTTTCTGATAAAGTTTTCTCACTTGAAGCATCTGGCTACAAAACAAATTTCAGGGAAGATCAGGTGAAACTGAAGCTGGCCATCTTAAGGGAAGATCTGCAGTCCATTGTTTTACAGAAAGCCTCACTAGCAGAATGACTTTGCTTGCAACATTCTTCAGTTTAGGCCCACCAAGCAACCAAAAACTCCCCCAACCAAAACCAAAGGCAACAAATCAATAACCTTACCCTGAGAACATTTTCTTTCTTTGAAGAGAAGGCAATGCCTAGGACATGAAGGCCATCCAGGAGCTTGTTGTTAATAATATCCATTGTACGCAGAAGGAGCTCAGATACCCTGGCAGGGAATGAGAACTGGAGGTAAGCTGATTAAAAGGTACTCAATGCAGATACACGCCATGATGCTGCTTTAGTAATCCATGTGCCACTTTGTAATCATGATACTCTCACTCTGAGACTACAGATAAAGCTCTGCTGTGAAATGTTGGTCATCTCCAGGTGCTAAAGCACAGAGAGATGGGATGTGAGTTTGGTAGGTGGATCATGGAGGGGGTCTCTCACCATTAAGATGATCCTTAAAGCAAAATGATAGAACTGCAAGGCTAGAAGAACCCTGTCTAGTCCTCATGCTGTGCTGTGGCAAGGTCCAGTACAACCTGGGGAAAAGACAGAACAGCCTCTGGAGGTGAAAAATATGGATCTCTAATGCCACAGCCCTTATCTGCACTGATATGAGATGAAGTGCATGGGCTCAGTAGCTTCTAAGAGTTTCACTTATGTGTAAATACATCTTTCCTTATAGGAACACACCTGCATATTCATTCTCCTGTGGAAAAGCCTTTAGAAAAATGAATTTGCTATTAAAATGTCAGCTTGTTGGACAGCAAAGACAAATCAGTGTGAGCTGCAGAGTAATTACACTGACAAATTGCTTGAGTTGTATAATGTTAATGTTGGTGAAAAGCTCCATGTCCTTAGGAAAACTGTAGCAATATGGGAGAAGTGGAGAGAAAGCCAGGACCCCAGAGTAAGTTTGGGGAATGTAAATAAAACAATAGTTCTGTGAACTGAGGAAATTGCAGAATAGTGGGGAACAGAAGGAGAGTTTAAAACTCTTCTCAGGGCTGCCTTGCATTTGAGTTGCTCCTTTGACTTCAGTGTTCCTAGTGTCACCAAGTAGCACTTGCAGAACTGAGAGCTACATGTGTAATCAAGAATCCCTTGAAACTAAAGACACCATCAAATTTAACCTCGCTGGCACAGAGACTATCATTTCAAGAGCAGTAAGGATTAGCAGCTCTCTTATTTTTCACCTGAAGTTGTAACAACAGCTTAGTGTATAGATTCCTTACATTATTGTGTAATGGGAGACCAGCACAAATACTCCAGCAAGGTGGTAAAACCATATTTTTCCCAGGCACCTAGGCATCTTGAAGGTATAACTCAAAGGTAACTGTGACCTGCACAACCCTCTGTAGAGTCCTTTATTGACTTCATGGCTCCCACAGAAAACTACAATATTGCTGAAATTTGGTTGGCTCCATAGAAAGAGGATGGGCCAGCACTGCAGTGATCTGCATTGTTCATGCAGTGAGTTTTTATAAATGTTATTCCTTGAAAATATGGAAAAAATTCAGAGCACAAATCATTTTTTCCCCTGAAGGATTCTGAAGTGCAATGCCACACTTTAAATTAACAATAAGGTAAATTTGTTTGTTCAAATGATTGAGATTATTTTCCTAGGGATGAGGTGAAACATTTTAAGCAATGTGATTCAAGTAAGGGCAAGAAACTTAGTTGTAGGTCTTCACAGCAGTCAAATTCATTTCCTCTCCCTTTTGCTCTGCGTCATGGAAATATTCAAATCCACCACCAAAGGGGCAAGTTCATTTCTAAAACAAGATACTGGCTCAGCAGCTAATTGTAACTTAAAAACAAGGTGTGGTAGATGAGTTCAGTTCAAAACCATAAAAGTACTTCATTTCCCTAACCTGTAGTATTTACTTGTAGGTTTAAATAAACCCCCTGAGCTGCACAGTCCTGCACTGTGAATTTTCTTTAATATTGAAAACTACATTAAAAAAAAAAATCATCTGAATGGCCCTTGTTTTCTGAAGTGTAAAAGGAGAACATTTATGTTTCTGTAATGAGAGTATAGGAATTAAATGCTGGGATGTCAGACTAAGGAGTTTTACTTTAGCTCCTGTGCAGTTGAGTGATTTTATTGTAATAGTTTCTCATAATAATGCTTTTTATCTGTAATGCAGAGGGGATAGAGAGACTGACAGAGCTGTAATCTTTCTTTCAGAAGCATGGTGTTAAATGAACAGGGGCCAAGTGGAAGTATAATTCTGAAAGGAAGATGAAGACTGCCCAATAGAAGACTGAAATAAGATGTGTCACCACTTCAAGTGAAAGATGTTAGTCCTGAAAATAATGCCATATATTAAGAAGAGATGTCATGTGAAGCCAATTTATACTACAAGGCCTAGAATTTATTTCTCTGTGGCAAGAGGCCATGTACAATTGTGTGAGTTTTGTATAGCCCCTACTCTTGCCACTGCTGTTTGCTGTTTATGCACCTCTGTGCACTCTGAACATTGAGTGTGTTTATGGAGACTAGGGCCCTGCCCCCCAAAACTCACAATTTACTAGACCACAAAAGAAACAAACGTTCTCCTGGTTTCACAGCTGCCTGCATGTGCATACAAAGCTCCTCCACATGTATTGAGGCAAATCAAGCCTGGAAGAGCTTCATCATAAATGGTAGCTTCTACTGGAGCTGCCAACCACTCATCAGGACACACTGAAATTAGTGCCACTTTCCATTTATCTCCAAAATTCCTGAGATGTCTTTTCCATCACCTTTTAAGTCTGTATGGATTGGCACTAGTGTGGCCAGCAGGACAAGGGCAGTGACGGTCCCCACGTACTGGGCACGGGGGAGGCCATACCTGAAGTCCTGGGTTCAGTTTTCGTCCCTCACTACAAGAAGGTGCTGGAGCATGTCCAAAGAAGGGTAACAAAGCTGGTGAAGGGTGTAGAGCACAAGTCTTCTGAGGAATGGCTGAGTTAACTGGGGTTGTTCAGTTTGCAGAAGAGAAGGCTCAGGGGAGACCTTCTCTTTCTCTACAACTCCCTGAAAGGAGGTTGGAGTGAGGTGGGTGTTGGTCTCCTCTCCCAGATGACTAGTAGTAGGACAAGAAGGAATCGCCTCAAGTTGTGCTGGGGAGGTTCAAGTTGGATATTAGGTAAAACTTCTTACCTGCACGAGTTGTTAGGCTTTGGCACAGGCTGCCCAGGAACTGGTGGAGTCACCATCCCTGGAGGTGTTAAAAAAATCTGTAGTCACGGTACTTCATGGCACATTTTGTTGGCATGCTGGTGTTGGGTTGACAATTGACTTGATGATTTTGGAGGTCTATTCCAATCCTTAATTATTCTATGATTCTACTAAGAGCAGCCTGGCTGCTGTGCCTTGATGGCAGTTTGGCTACAGGAGATCCTCCTTCTGCCTAACCCGTAGGCCAGCACCTCAAGCACAAGGAGCTCCCGTGGCTGACCTCCAACTGGCCTCACAGGCAAAGGCCTTTGGGCACTTCAGAGCAGTGTGATCTCCATTTTGGAGGATAACCTTTGTGGGGTGCTGAGGGCTGTGTTCTCTTAGAGGGGCGGGTGGGCTGCGGCCCCTTCCGAAGGGGCAAGCCCTCTGAGGGAAACTTAACCTTCGGCGCCTAAACCCGCCCTGAAAGGAGCAACAGCCACCTGCGGCCCCTTTAAGACGCAGGGGCACGCGTCACGTGGTGGCGGTGTAGTCTCTTGACCGGGGTGGCAACGTCGACCTGTAGGGCTAGCGGCTGCAGGAGGGACTACAACTCCCAGCAGGCACCGCGGAAACGGATGAGCTCACCCGCCGCGCCTAGGTCTGCCTTGCCGTTCATGCCGGGAGTTGTAGTCCAGCGGACCTTTAGCAGTAGGTTGTATCGCAGAGCAGAAACTACCTATCCCAGTGCGCTCCGCGAGGCGGGTTCCCGTCAGCGCAAGGGAGAGCCCCCGACGTAAAGGGGGGGGAAATCACTTTCCCCTTGTGTCCGCCATATTGGACGGTAACTCTGGTCAGCGGCGCTGGGGCCGAGGGAGTCCCCGTTGCCGTGACAGTCGGCGCGCTCCGCTCTTTGCCGCTCGGGGTGGACCGTGCCCCGGGGCCTACCCGTCTTCTCCGCTCACGGGCGCTTGCGACGGCCCCGCGCCCTTTCCCCTCCTCCACCTCNGTACACACCCACTCGGGCGGTGGGCGGTGGGAGCCGGGGGGCTGTCGTTGCGCCATCCGCCTTCTCCTGCCCTTTTCGGCGTGTGCGGGCCCCGGGGCCTCAGCGGGGCGGGGGAAGCGAGTGCTGGGCCCCTCGCAGCGGCGGGGGGGCCCGGCGGGGCCCCT
>VWZO01001610.1:269362-290932 GCA_013396975.1 Bucco capensis | reverse complement strand
TGCAAATATCCTCCCCGGGTGGGATGCAGCCGATGCTCCCCATCCTTCTGCGAGGTCTCACCCCCCTCCTCAACTCACCTCTCCACCAGCCAAGCTCCTCCGCCACAGGTTTGCTCTCCTCCTCTTCCCCCCCCCCCCCCCCCTCCCCCCTCATCCCCGTTCCCTCCTCCCTTGCCCGGGTGTCAGGCACGATGAGTCCGGCCGACGCCAAGCGCGGAGCCAAGCGGCGGAAGAACAAGCGGGGCGGCGGCCTCACTAGTACCGGCGGGCCAGGACCCAGCGGCGGTGGTGGCGCCGGAGGCCTGGGCAAGGCCGGGGCGGCGGCGGCGGGAGCGGCCCCTCTGCGGGCTGCGACCCAGGCGGCCGCCGNCCGGCTCCCCACCCTTTGTGGGGGAAGGGCAGCGCAGGCTGCTCGGGGCCGTATCATCCTGGAGTTTCTCCTGAAATCCTGGCAGGAGCCAGCTCGGAGGTACCCATCCTCGGGGGTCTTAGGGCTCGAGTCCCACCTTACAGGAGGGGCTGTGAGAAATAGACGGACAGGCCTTGAAAAGGCAAAATACACCTTTGTGTATATTTTTTTCCCATTAATATGGGATCCCTTTTTGTAGTAGACAACTTCATTAAGCATAGGAGGTTCATTGTAGCTTGGGCTGTGTTTTGCACTCTGGTGCCTCAGAATAATTTAGATCTGTTACATTATTTCATAATGTAGTGAAATTTTTTTGGAGCAGATTGTGTAGTTTAATTAATTGTTTTTCAAGAAAAATTGCTCAAGAATTAAAGGAATGTATTCTGCTGGCTGAAGTGACAAAAGGGTAAATAAGTTTACATCTCTCTCATAAAGGTTACCCCAAATTTGTAGTGTAACTTATCTACACAAAGCTTGTGTTTAGGTGTCATAATACCAAAGCATTTCCTGCTGACAGCATCTTCAAACTTACATGTGTATGTCATGCAGCTTGCTATATTTCCTCTCTTGCTCTCATAAACTTGTACCTGTGAGGGAGAAACAGAAGAAACTGCTTTTGTAGGGTGTCTGAAATACCATGAAGTAGCAAATAGAATTTTTTTGTTTTCTGTCTAATTTTGTGCCCATTTTGATGATGCAGATTTAACTTTTTCCTCTCTTTAAAACTTGTCTTTCTCCACTCTCACACTTGGTTACCCCAAATCCACAGTGCTTTAGATTAACCATTTCTGTATATTTGTTCTGATCCGGGACTTATTTCAGGCATAATTTCCTTTTGGGACAGTAGCCCCCTTATATGATATAGATATCCAGAAGAATGATGTGCATAATGGCAAAGAGGTGTGCAAGTCTTTATTTGTAACTTTGCAGGTCGTCACTAAACTCTGTCCTAGTTCAACCTCTAGCAGGAAAACGCATCTTGTTTTGTTTGCAAGTTCCTCAAGGCACAGGTTCCTAGGTATTGTTGGAATAAACATGATAATGCCAAGGGAAATAAAACAAGCAGGTGATATGCAGAAGGAGATGCTGATGTGATTCAAACAGAGAAGGCTCCACTATGCCTAATAGTTTGATGTTTGTATCTTGTGGTTATGTGTAGTCTAGAACTTTGGTTCTAACCTTTTTTTTCTGAAATTCATCTTCAAAGGGCAGCATCAGTGGGAGCCATCCTATTTCATGGTTTTTGTTTCTTTTAGACTAGGTAGTTCCTAATAAAATTTCTTGGTCTTCAGTAGTCTTCACTTGAAAAGTGTAAGTCATACCTTCAAAATCTAATACAGCACTTCAGCACTAAATTTCTGGGAAAATACTTGAGTATATGCACAATGTGTTATTTTGAAAGTGCTCATAACTTTGTCTTAATTTGATTTTTTTTTTTGCTTAGATGTCAATTTGTCAAATGTTTCCATCTCACTGAAGTGTGGTAGAAGTGATTCTGAAGACTGATGGACAAATGGGGAATTAAGAAGTTTGTTATGTTTAATGTTAGTTAAGTTAGAATAAACCTGCAACACAGACTTTGTTTAATCAAACAGCAAGTATATCAGAAGTAGATCTTGAGGATAGATAAATCCCTGTGCTAAGTTTCCAAAAGGTAAATGCTTATACTCTAGAATACTCAGGTTGGTGTTGCTTCCTCCATACTGATGTCAGTGACTTTCTTAATACCTTTCCAATGGTGATGACATATGAAAGTTGCTATTACTTAAAAGTTATCTAGTAGCAAAGATGAAATCTTGAAGCATCATTATGTGACTGTTAATTACATGACAATGTGATCTCCTTAATAGTTAATAATTAGTTAGTTAAGTGTACATGGCCAAAACAAGATTTCATTCTTTGAGTGAAAGATTAGCATAAGTTGCTTCTGCATGAAGTTGAGAAAGAAAACTCTGTATTTTACATGACTGGTCACTTCTAGATTAGGTGTAATATTTGTTTTGTCTGGATTGAGAGTAAGCAACTCAGTAATAGCTGTAAAGTAGTAACCAGAGTTGCTTTACTTTCATATTAAACAGAATATTGTGAAGGTCCCATTAGTGGGTGAGGGAATCATCAGCCAGTTCTCTGCTGGACAGACTTGATATTTAATCTCTGAAAATACAAAAAAAATTATAAATAATACCAGAACTTCATGTTTGCTGCAGAGCATAATGTTTTCTACTTGTTAGCTTGCTTTCTGTTTCCAGTTTTCATCACTTCCCTGGTTTAGGACATCCATTCTGGATGTGGTGGGCACATCCTTCTACTAACCTTCTATTAGATGATTCTTCCAAAGCTTCTCTAAAATACAGAGTGAAACAAGCTGTTTAAGGAATGAGCCTGTCTGTGCTTGGCATTCCTGTGTGTTATAATTGTCCAGAATGAAGGTATACTTCCAACGTGCTTCATACATAGCTTCTACATGTTCAACATCACTACCAACTAGAACAGGTTAAGCAGAATTTTATAATGCTTATATTTAGGGTTGAAACTGAAAAAGCACAAGTGTTAGTATTGAAATACTAGCAAAGCATGTTAGAGCTAACAAATACATTTTAATTGAGGTTTTTATCAATCTTATCTGGAGGGGTTTTTAAGACTGTAAGCTAAATTTTGCATTAGAGTACATGCAGAGGCTTGTTCTGGGATGCAAGTGGGCAACTCATAATGGAATCTTCCTTGATGCTATGCTGCCCCATGCACATGCTTTAGCATCCAGATTCATCCTCCTTAGCACTGTCAGATGTTTTAGAAGGACAGTGAGATTAAGGATGCTTTGGCAGTGTGTTGGTATCTCTGTTTTGGAAGCCTTTAACTGTGTTAACTTTGACTAGAGTTGGAAACAAAATTTATTTGTGTGGTGCTTCTGCAGGACTTCAGTGGGAGTTATATTTTTTCCTTTCAGAAGTATTAAGAGCAATATTGTGAAGAGTCAAGTATCTTATCAATAACAGCAATTTGTAAATAAAATAAATGTTTAAGTTTAATGTCCATATTTAAAAGAATGAGATCTTTCTGTTGTTTTGCTTTCTGTTTTTAAGTTCAGTAATGCATTGCATCAGACCTTCATAATTTGATTCTATAACATTTTGACTGAATTATTGGTACTGTGATTATCTTGATCAACCACTGCATAACTCATAGATACAGAGTAGTAAAATGGGCTGTTCCTTAATATGTTCAGGTACTTTGGAGTAAAGAGTTATGTCAGTGGCTGATCAGCTATGTGAGTGTTTTTTATTATGGGTCTGGCTGTTTTGTGACAGGGAGAATAACTTAGGCATTTTACAATTCTCTCACTTCTATTTTTCAAAATATTGTTTGTCAAGTGTCAAGTAGTAAATATTAAATCTTCTTACATCTGAGATCTGTTTGGTTTAGAATTTTCATGAACTATTTCACTGAACTATTCCTTCATGATGAGCTACTGCTATTTAAAGCAGACCATACATTGCCACCTTTTAGGCCTTTTTTTTTTTGCAGTAGTTCATTGCATTTTAGTGGTGTCTGTGCTTGATTTGTTGTTTGAGATTTCCCCTTTCCTTTCTTCCCCTCCCCCCACGATTCAAACATTCAAAAGAAATGGTATACAAAAGAGGAGCTCTGTCAGGAACTCAGATGTTCAGCAAATAGCTAGCTTTTGTACTTTTATATAGGACTTCCTCCTCTCCAAAAGCAAACTTATTTTGGCCCATTGTTGTCAGAGCTCAGGTAAATTTCAGTAAATAAAATAGTATTGTAACCTCTACTCTACAGACTGAGAAAGCAGGTACTTCTAAGCACTAATAACACTTAGTGAAAAAGAAGTGTTTTTGACAGCCTGGTAGTGCATTTGTTCCTCTGACTAAATGCTGTTCAGGTTGTTGGGTTTTTTTTTTTACATAGACATGCATTCCCTGCCCTAAACAGCTTATGCTCTGCTTGGTTTTTTAATAAGGAGATGTAACAGAATGGGATGAAACTGTTAGGATTGGGTTTAGGTTGTATGGTTGAGTGAATTTGCTAACTTAGAAAGAGAATCTATTGTGACTTAAATGAATCTAACTAGAACATTTCAAACTTTAAAACAAGCTTAATGGTTGTATAACATTCACATTAATAGCTCTTTCTTTGCTTCTTCCTGTGATCAGTTAAAGCATTTTTCAGCTAATAGATCTGAGACCACAGGCACAAGTGTTAGTGCTTCATCCAGATCTTGTAATACTGCTCCTGGGAAGTGTGTGCCTGTGTGTACTCATGACCTTGACGTATATCCAACCCCTGAGCACTCCCATTTCTCCTCCACCTCCTGCACCTGCTATATCATGGTCAATTGATAACGAGAATAATTGGTTGTGAATTGTTAAATGAAACATGGGGAAAGTGTGTCCAAAAAAATGGCATCTGGTTGAACAGTGTCTAATCTGTAGTAGCTAAGTATTCTCCTATGGCTTTGTTATGAGATATTTGATTCTGCCTGTGAAGAGAAAGGATTTTTTCTTTTTTCTTTACTGTATTGGTTGTAAAATATTTGAGAGAGATTGAGAGAGAGAAATCTTTTACTCTAAAAAAACCCTCCCTTCCCCTCCAAACTTTTGTTTCATGACTAAAAACAAAACCTTGTTGATTTAATTTGGAACTGGATTAATATAAAAAGTTAATTCTGAAAACGATGCATATTTAGAGTATTATTTAGAATATTCAGGGGTCTTTTTCAATTCTTGTTTGTTTTTTTTTATCCCAAACAGTGTCTGAAGCTTCCTTTAGGTTTTTAATACCACACTCTAATCTTCATTTTGACATTTATCCTTTTGTAGTGATATCCCTCCCACCTTGAGGGGAGCCCTCAGATCCTTTCTCTTTCACAGTCTGTGTAAGGAAAGGATCCAGGTGTACTGTCTGTCCTTGCCTGGCAAGGAGAGCTGATTGGATTTGGAAACTCAATTTGGTGGCATTTGGTGCCTACAAGACTACTGTTTAGTCTCTGCTGTATGTGTAGCGAGGCTGGTCCTTACCAAATACAGGTCTGCTGAAGATCTGTGGTGGATGAGTTATTAGGAGAAATGACTGGGAAATAAACTTGCTTTGCTTAGGATGTTCAGGGTTTCATGGATGTGCTAGGCAGTGTTCCAGGTTTATATGGATCTGGGTAATCTGGTATAAATCTGGGTAATTTACTATTTGTTGGGGCTCCTTCACTGGTTGGAAAAGAGATCATATATCCTCTTATTAGGGTAATGAAAACAGTTGCTACATTTTCCTCTCTTTTGGTAACTTTAGTTTTAATAGCAAATGACATAGCTTTGAACTGCCCTGTTTTGAGAGAGAGCATTCCATATCTGAAATTTTCCTAGGATAATTAAACAGAGGGAAAAATTTGAGTTAAATGGATAAAAGAACACTGCAGTTCATTTCTTCTTCTCTGCCAATATCTTAATCCACAAGTTCCAGATTTCTTGTGCAGCGAATGAAGAGTTCAACTGGGAAATGACATTTATGATCCCACTCTTAATCTTATAATGGGAGCTGCCCAAACTGAGGCTTGTCTGAAAATGCAGTAAAATAAATATGCCATAATTTTTTGACATGAGAATGACTTAATTTTATATTGCAAAAATTCAAGGCAACCTATGACATTATTGACCTTCACCTCCTTAGCCGTGTGAGGAAACACACCAGAGATAGTATTAAAGATAGGTCTGGTCAACAGTAATTTTCCTGAAGCATATATTTTATTTTTATGTCTTCTTATTGTCTTTAATTTGATTTTTTTTTTTTAATATATACAGAGAATGTACAGCTGCTTTAGTGGTGCAAAAGTTAGTCTGAGCACTGTTGTAAAAAGTAGATGTTAGGAAAAAAGTCATGTTACATGTGAGCCTGTTTGAGGCTGTTGAACTGAAGTTGTTCACATTGGACTGGTAATAGTGCTGGAGAAGAACATTCTTGGAGCGTGAACTTTAACCATGTTCTTAAATAATCAACTTACTTTCTGTTGTACAAGCAACAAATTTAGTTCTCTCCATCACACAATTCCTAGTAATGGTAGAACACACTCAAGGTGTCTGGTGAGCACTCCTGGTCTGCATCACTCTGTAGAAAAGCCTTCTCTCCACTCCTTACTGAAGGAAGCCTTGAGGGACTTTGCTACAAGCTGGGTGCCCAAAGTTGGATAGTATGAAAAATCTCTGTAGCAGGCCATGCTTAGCCTCTACTTATCTATGCAGTTGTGGCTTCTTCCTTTCTAAAAATAAATAATAATAAATCAAATTGTGCTTAAAGGGGTTGAGGTGAGTAACCCTCTTGGTCAGTTCTTTAATCTGAAAGAATAGCTTTGCCTATTTATAGGAAGGAAACAAAAGATTGACTCCACTATGCGTTTCTCAGAAGAAAAGCTTTGGGTAGTTGCATGCAGTATTGCTATGCATTATCTATTCTCAGGCTTAGACAAATCAGTAAAACAGAATAGGTTGCAGTTGCCTCTGTAGTGTTACTTATGGTGGAATGTCATGAAGTTAAGTCCTCCTACACCTTCACAATAGTCCCCATTTAACAGACTGATCTGTTGAACTGGTTTGTAGGAGCTTTGTCAAGTGTTTGCTTCTGAAGGAACTCAAAAAATGAGACCACAGCCATCCAGGTAAATAAGTTTGTACAGGGTTACAAAATGAACTTGAAGATCTGGAGCAGACTTGTCAGCCACAGCATCTGGGCTTTAGGGCTTTTCTTATGGTCTTATCTTCTACTCATCTTATTGGAAGGTGGGTGTGGGATGTGAAGTGCTAGTGGGGGGGGGGAGGGCCAGGAGCCCTGTGCCACAATAGACAGTGAGGACAAATTTTGGGGGAGTGTGCATGATGGCAGTTGCTCTTAGAAAAGGCTGCTGGATTATTATTATTTTTTTTTTAACTGCTTTGGCAGCACTTCAGTGGTCTGTGAGCTGTGAACAGATGGAGGATGTGATCAGCTGTTGGGGCAGTGTTTGTGGCTCTAAATAGCTGTTCCTTGCCTTGTCCAGGGAAAGGTAGCAGGCTGGATGGAATTGTCCAGCTGGGAGCACAGGGAACTTCACTATCCTAGATCTAAATTTTCAGATGCCCATTTATATTCTTTTAGGTATTAATTATGTCCATGCTAGTGAAAGTGTTAGTTTAGTCATGGCTTGCATTGCAGTGTCAGATTTGCTCATTTTGATCCACATCAGTTGTTGCTCTTTTTAGAAATAACTCCTCTGCTTAAAAGTTAAAGCAAAACCAAACAGTGTAGAGAACAGGGCAGTGGTTGGTTTATGTCCCAGGTCTGTGGATGTGCTGAAGAGGTAAGCTTTCTAAAGATTGTGTATAAATACATGCATCACTAGCATATAAAAGTCTAGTGATTGATATGTGTTTATTAAATACTATGTGATTGATATGTTAGCTATAGTAATTAAATCCAGTAGTTGCCCTGTAAAAATGTAAGGGGCTCTATGGACCCATAACAATCTGTAGTTTTCTGAATTAGGAATGTAAACACTGGCAAATAAAATCTACACTAAGACTTTTAGTACTAGGCTTCTGTAGACAGCAGTGAAATAAGTAGTGAGAAGTGTTTTTGTTTAGTTTTTCTCTCCTCCTTAAGGTCTCACTCACCTCCTTCAGGAAGTCTGCAAGCATAGCAGAAGTAACTGCTGAAATTCTTCCCCAAAGAGGATATTGGAGAGTAAAGGGTAGAGTAGTAGGCATGTTCCTCTACAGCATCAGAGTTGGAAGGAGGTTTGCAGTAATGGGAATCTCATTTAGTTATGACGCTCAGAAAGCTATTGGGAAAGGAGGAAGATGCATATGGCATGTTGTGTTAGGACCATCCATCTCCTGAGCTAGCTTTCATCTAAAATTGGTCATCTAAGCTAGTATACGATCTGGATTTGTGGTAATCTGGCTTTTAGGTAGATTTAGCACAGCTGTGTCCTACCATGGTGGTCTAGCTCCTGCCAGAGCTGGTGCATAACTATTCAGAGTTAGTGTTCAGTCATGGCCATCAAACATTCTTTCTGTCCCACCACCATGTAGTAGCTACAAGCCTGTGTATTTACCAACTAGACCAGCATGAACAAGACCCTGAAACAGCACCTGGATGTACTTTGTATGTAGCAAAATATTCCTTTCTCAGGGACTTTTTTGTCTACTTCTCCACATCTGCCAGAAGAAAAATGTTGCAATTACAGATCTGGTAAGTTGAGAATTCTGTGATTAGTGAATGAGGATCTTTGGAAGGACAGACTAAGATGAAAATAGCTTTTTCCTTCCTCTTAGATGATGAAGGATGAGTTAATGTGAATGAGGAAAGCTGTAAAAGAGCAAACGTTATTGATGTTAAATGAAATGTGCTTAGCTTTTGAAATGAGCTAGTGAGTTCATGAAAGAAAGACTCTTGAACGTATCAACTGTGTTCATGACATTAGGGAACTTTTTCTCTTTTAAACTTATCAGATAAGTTTTGGTCATGTCCCTCAGATTTTGAGTGTCTGACATTAGTGACATGTAAAATAAACTTAATTATGTCAGCACTGTAAGGTGAGGCAAAGAAAAGAAGGCTGTCAATTCAATCCTACTCCTGGAAGATCTCTATTAATGCAAGCTATGACTTTTTAAAATCTATGTAGTTCTTTATTAGGGTGTATCAGATTGTGTGGAGTGCTGAAATTTGTTGGAAACTGTTAAAAGTAATGTAAAAATAATGTTCTGCTAAGTGCTGTGAGGCTCTACCTTGACTCCTCTGCTGCTTTAAGCTTTGTGCTGTCAGACTGCATCAGTGACAGCTCCTTAGGAACAAAGGAAGTGGCTTTAGGCAGGGGTGCTGGACTTGAATGCATTCTGCTACCACTTCTTTGAGTCTTCTTTCAAAGGGATCTAGTGCAAACAGCTGTATGTTGATGTGGTTGCAGTCAGTGCACTAACTTTGGGCACTACAGACTTTTGGATTGCTTCTGTATTTTGGGATTAAAGTTATTTTGCTTTTAAATTATTTTTTTTAAATGAAAACCAAAGCTTGTTTTCCATTTTGGGGGTTATTTTGGTTTATTTTTTTTCTTCTGTGTGTAGAAATAATAGCTTTAGCTCTCAAAGAAAAACTCTTCCAAAGCTACGAAGGTGGTGCTACCACTGAATTGTACACAAGGGTAGTTCAGCTGTTTTCTGGTAGTAAGTGTTTGATTGTCATCTATGCAACTGTATGATTTTAAAATACCTTGAGTGAATGTGTTTTCACAGGCAGACTTTGGTTAGTTTGTGAATATTACAAGAAGTTACAGTACCTTTTTCAAATTATATAACCATATTAAACCCAATAGTTGACTATTTCAAACTTGTTATAGGGAGTATTTCAGAGATGGATATGAGGCTCTGAATTTGGATAACACTAATGTTGAAGCAAGCCCAGAGACACTTTCATGGACAGATGAGTGAGTGGGAATGTGTGTGTGCTGCATGTATGTGTTGATATGTGTGTGTGTGTGCATGTATCCAAGCTTTTTAAAGGATGACATTTTTGAATGTGGAGTAATGGTGTTGCTTTAAGTTTGGGCATGAAGTGAATATTCTGTGTGTGTACACACACAACTTCTGGGATTAGGAGGACACATACATGTCTGTTAGGGCTGCTGATGGGTGAAGAAGTGCCTGAGTACATGTTTAAAGGTTCTTTGTCTCACTGGATCTCATGGTAAAAGCAGTCACTGGAAACAGAAGAGTTTGCCTTAGAAAGCAGTTCTGAGCCACAGTACAATTTTGCTAGCCTTTAGTGTTTAATTGGTGTGGAGTTAATGACCAAAAGATTTCTTAATTGCCATAATGCTTCCAGGCTGCTTATCTTCAATAAGCTGCTGCCACAACAGATGGCAAGTTAGTGGTTTAGCTGAGGTTCACTAGAAGTTTTTTCCCCACTTTATTTTAATGGCCATAACTTATCTCTGTGGCTGTACATAATGTGTAGTTGAAACCCAAATCTTCCCTGAAATAGGCTTCAGATGAATTAAGGTTTTATTTTGTCACTCAGCAAGAGACAGAGCACTCCTTTACTGTCAGAAGAAACTTTGCAGCTTTATCTGTGTGATCATCTTTATGTTATTTTTACTACTTTCTCCTGGCTACTCACAAGATTTGTCTCCACTGTACTGTCATTCTCTGCTTCTTTTCAGGGAGTCTGCAGGGAATGGTGCTGGTGTCTGTTGTGATTTGAGACAGCTTGTAGCAGCATCAGCATGAGGCAGACTGGGGTTTTTTATTCAGTGTCATAAGTGGCTAAGAGTCTGAACCACAGGAAGGAAAGTGGACAAAATTGAACTTTCATAGTTTTCAGATATACATTGCTTTAAAGAAAGATTCTTATGCTTTCCATTTTTTTTCTGTCCTGAAAACAGGCTACCATACTTGTGCAGTATCTTCCACTAGCTATAAATTTGAAACCTTTGGGAGGAGGAGGAACTCTGTACTGAGGAACACTGCATAGTAACTAAGTTAAATATTAATTATTATTAATTGTGTTCAGAAGTGCTGTCACTGGTGACCTAGCTTACTGGTTTTCAGAATTAGGGGGAAATTGTGACTCTTGATCATGCATACTTTGAATATTATTTAGACTGCTTGTCACTTTTTTTTTAAACTTGATGACTGTTACGTCTTCATAATAAGAATGAAGAAGAAATTTTTTGTCAATATTTAAAGTAATTCTGAGCCTCCTTCTGAATCAGATGAAAAATCTAGTGATTTTGTAAGGTCTAGGGGATTGTTCTAGTCCCCAGAAATTTAAGACATTATTAGTAATAGCCTGGGGGAATATATTCCTTAAGTACAAGTAGAGCATCCAAATAGAAGTCTTAGTGTGTGCTTGCTTTTGTGGCTTTTGATTGAGGAGGTAGAAATGAGTACTTGTCTAAATGTGAAGGCAGTTCTGAAACAAACTGAGGTCAGCAGGTTGTACCAAATGATGTTACCTGTTAGTGAGATTAGCTCAGCCTCTCAGTCAATAAGGTATTTCTAATGATTTGACAGCTAAGCTGCAAAAGTCTGTGATGGTCTATGCCTGTTTTTTATTAAAGTCTAGAGGATCCTAACCAGTGTTAGACATCCCTTAGACACTAAAAAAAATATCTGTTAGCTACTTTCAGCTTTGTTAATACTTATGATAATCTTGGGAAAGTTGGCATTCCTATCATTAGCTTTTTTCCTTGAAGTCCTTGGCTGGTGAAATGACTGATGTGTAGTATTCAGTGCTATAATACAAGGATACTTGAGATATTGACCTAATATTAAAAAATCAGTTTACATTTTGGTTATTTTCCCATGTTAGAGATAAATTCTTCTGATGAGAAAAGAATTTTCTATGGTTTCTTTGTGACTCATGTATTTCCTTTTTTTTATAGCAGGAAGTTAGTCTTCACTGTTTTATTTTGCTTGCATTGTGTTATCTCTGACACTTCTGCCACTAATATATTCTTTTGTATAGTTTGCTTGAGTATTTTAACTTTTTTAAGTTACAGGCCAAGTATTTTTTTAGTGCTTGTAATAACTCATGATATAAGCAAAAAAGTTGATGCAATGGAGTCTGCCTTTTACTGATGCTTCTAAGGCTTTGTGTTTTATGACTAGTAAATTTTTAGTGTCCATGCCTTAATCTTTTTCACCAAAATGGGTATTTTGTAGGAGGGCTGTCTATGACATGAGAGCATTTGGATAAGTATAGGAATAATCTATTAATACTCTTTAGTACGTGGTCAGAGAGGTGTTACCTCTGATGATTATTTCTTTTGTAGGTGTCTCTGCTTAATGGGGTTTAGTGAAGCACGAATCCCTTGCTTTAAACCATGAGAGGATCACTGGAATAAGGTGTCTTTTTGGCACCTGTTGTGTCTGCCCTCCAATATGTTGTTGTGGTTCTTCCTTTCCTCTTAAGTAAGACTTGATGGACACTTGGGAGCAGAGAGGATGACTGTAGCTCTTCTTTTAGCCCCCTGTGGTCAGACATCTTGATCTAGTTGGCATAACTGAAAGGAAATGAGATTGCATAGCCATACACCTTCACTGTTACACCAGAAGAGAGTGGTGGGAAAGGCCTAAAGGATGGTTGTGTGTTCCACTCCTCCTGTAGGGGTATATCCTTCTAGTTAGACTCTTTTTTCCATCCTCCTACTCACTCTTCTACTTGCACATTCATGAGAGAGCATGTATTTGGGTAGCTGGTGAGCAAGCACTGACCAAGCAAGCAGGCAGTCTGAGCACTGCAGTCTGATAGAGGCTGGGTAGTTACCAGGGAAGCTGAGCTTTGCAACCCTGTTTTTTCCCCCATTCTAAATTGTCTTAGGTAGACTCTACTGATTAAAGAGCTTTTTATAATCTTTTAAAGTATTAATGGACAACAGTATTGGCATTTCTTTACCTTGATATATACTAGAAGGGGGATGATTTATCTGGAAAAATACAATTCATTTTCTTTAAGCTTTTTGTTTGTTTTGGATTTTCATGGGCTTTTTTGAGTGTGTGGTTTGTGGGGGTTTTTTGTTGTTTGTTTTTTTTGTAATTGCATTCTAGGAAACAGACATAAATCCAAGCAACCGTCTTTGAGTACTGCTCATAACCATGCTAATTTAACTGTGCGTGCCTTACCTTTTAAATGTCATGCTAGCCAAGTAGCTAGACTCACTGCTAGTCTAAAATAGCTGCTTACTCTCTGCAAAAATGCTCTGCTACAATTTTCCTGAAACGCCTACTTTGATTTCATTGTTACAGAAGTATCCTTGCTGAATAGGTCATGATTCTCTTGTGTGGATTTGCAAATTTTCCTTGTTAAAGAACCTCTCAAAACCTCATGTTTTATTCTTCTGGAGGTACTTGTTTATTGTAACAGAATTACCCCTCACCTACTATTTTCATAATCAAAATTCATCAGACCCTCAGTTATCCAGAACTATCTCCTTAAGTTTGACACCAGAGCTGAATGTAATACCCCAGAATCTCTTATCAGTGCTGTAAAATCTTGACTTCAAGTTTCATTCCATCCTTTATCTCATTAATTTTTCCATCTTCTGGCTAGTGGAGACTGAGCTGATTATACTTTTGTCACTTGTTTGTCTAACCTCCTCTTAAAGTGACCTCATTAACATCACCAAGCAGCCTATCTTTATCCTTAAATACTTTGCTGTTAATTTTCTATTGCATAGAAATCTCCCTTGCTTCAATTAAAACATTTTATTTGTTGTTCTCTTTGCTGTGAATGCAGAGAACTGACACTTCCTCCCCTCAGTATTCTGATCTCTAAGCTTGGTGTCCCCAGTTCCTTCAGCCTTTTCTGGCAGGTAATATTGTCTGCATCTGGTGGTAGTTCTCTTGTGGTTTTTCTCCAGCTGTTCCTGTCTGGCTTGAAGACCTGTGGTCGGGATGAGTTGCTTTTGTCCCTCTGAGACTTACCAGAGCAGTATTAGGTGGAAGGATTAAGTCATGTGTCACATAAGCTATACATCCCAAGGTAGCATTAGCTTTTTTCAACAGTCTGACCTTGTCAACTCCTCTTTTGCATATAGTCACCTCTGCCTATTGGGAAATTCATGGTAGTTCTGTGAAGATCTTGCTTTTTAGTTTGGCAGTGAGAGAGTAATTGAGACTGTCACAACCATTAATCAAGTAAATCATGACATTTGTTCTTTCTCCCCTGTGTAACTCTGTCATGGAAGAAAGTTGTACTGGTTTGACATGCTTGTTTTTGACAAAACAAAGATGATTTTTTCCTCCTCTCTATCATCTGAGTGTTTATAAAGATGTGTTTGAATGTATTTGACTAACTTTTCTGGGCACCAAAGACAAGACAGTATTATTCCTCTGGTATTTCTGCCCTTCATGATCCATTTTCTCTTCCTCAGTTTTCTTATGGTTTTTTTTGAGGGGTGAGGCTGTTTATTTGCTTTAAATAAAGGCTTTATGTAGTTCACCTTTTTCTAAGCTTCCAATATCTCGGGCATCCTCAATGAGGGTTATTGATTTTGAGATTCAGAAGATTTCCTGAGCAACATAGTTGAATGTTATCAGATCTAGGCAGCTTGGAAGTATAGCTATTTCCAATAATAGGCTGACTCTGGATGGGTATCTTTACCCGTTTATTTGTGCTAATTGTGCTAGTCATGTGCTTGTAGTTCATACTCTTTAGAGGACTTGTTCTTTGTTAGTCTGTTTTCCCCTCTTCATTCAGTAATGGACAAATTCTCTTAGTAGTGTACTGATAGAATGATTTATTAGTAGGCTCAAGCTGTTTTGTGACAATTACTTCATTTAGTGCCTTTAGCCTTTTTGATTTTGTCCTCTGTATTCTTTTGCCATTGTTGTGCTTGTTATTCCCTTTCTGTGTGCTTTTTCTGAGTTGTCATTCTCTTCCTCTGTTTTCTAGTCTCTTGCTGTGCTTGGTTTCCTCAATTTTGTACCTATTGTATCATTTGAGAATTAGCTCTTTTTTGCCCTAGACTTGCCTTCTGTGAGCTGTTATTTAGTGATGTTAAATCTGTCTCTCGCTGTTCTTCTTTCCTTCTTCACTAACCACTGACTTGACAGTTCGCTACTGACAAAACTGTCTCTCATTCTTTACTCTCAACCACTTATTTCTTGTTGCCTACATCTAAAGGAAGAGTCTCTGGCTGCTTTCTAGATTTTAAAAAACTTTCTTAGACTCTCACTGGAGTTCTGCTGTGTTCTGTTCTTAGTAAGTGCCTGGGTGCTTAGTATCAGTTTGTAACAAGAAGTTACTCGTCTACCTGCTCAAAAAGTATCAGCTTTCTGTCCACTCTTTCTGGACCTGTGTAGTAACCTTGACAGCACTCATGTGCTTTCCTCCTTTAGTTATTTGTAGACTTCCAAGACAGCTCTCTCTGAGCTTGTGATGCTTACATCCTTCAGAGAGAGGACATAACACTCCTGGGCACTTGGATTTGTTTGTTTTGTTTTGTTTTGCTTGTTTCTTTTGTTGCTTTGATTTTGTATGAACTGACTTGCCTGGATGAGTAAGCTGCTCCTGGACACACTGTCTCACAAAAAGAAACTTTTTAAGGAGTGGAAGAAAGGATAGCTAGATTGGGGGGGGGAGGGCTTATAAGGTAGCTGTGCAAGCAGCAAGAGACCTGGTTAGAAAGGCTAAGGCTCAGTTAGAATTAAATCTAGCCAGAGATATCAAGGGGAATAGCAAAAATATCTGTAGGTATATTAATGGTAAAAGAAAGACTAGGGAAGGTGTGGGCCCCCTCAGAAAGGAAATGGGTGAACTGATGACAAGTGATATGGAGACGGCTGAGGTTCTCAGTGATGACTTTGCCTCAGTCTTCACTGGCAAGGGCTCCAACCACACTCCTGAGGTCACAGAAGATAATTGCAGGTGCTGGAAGGGGGAACTGCCCATTTTAAGCAAGGGTCAGGTTTGTGACTACCTGAAAAATCTGAAGGTATACAAGTCTATGGAACCCAACGGGATCCACCCACAGGTCCTGAGGGAACTGGCAGATGAGGTTGCTAAGCCATTCTCTATTGTATTCCAAAAGTCATGGCAGTCTGGTGAAGTCCCCACTGACTGGAAAAGGGGAAACATAACCCCCATTTTCAAAAAGGGGAAGAAGGAAGAACCAGGGAACTATAGGCCAGTCAGTCTCACCTCCGTGCCTGGCAAAATCATGGAGCAGATCCTCCTGGAGGCACTACTGAGCGAGAAGAATGATGAAGAGATGATTGGGTATAATCACCACTGCTTCACTAAGGGCAAATCATGCCTGACTAACATGGTGACCTTCTGTGAAAAGGTTACAACATCAGTGGACAAGGGAGCAGCAACTGATACCATTTACCTGGACCTGAGCAAAGCATTTGACACTGTCCCACATGACATCCTGGTCTCCAAGCTGGTGAAATATGGGTTCAATGGATGGACCACTTGGTGGATAAAGAACTGGCTTGAAGGCTGCACCCAAAGAGTGGCTGTCAATGGGTCCATGGCCAAGGGGAGGCCAGTGACAAGTAGAGTCCCTCAAGGATCAGTCCTGGGACCAGTCTGGTTTAACATCTTTGTCAGCGACATGGACAGTGTCATTGAGTGTACCCTCAGCAAGTGTGCTGATGACACCAAGCTGTGTGGTGTGGCTGATAATGCTGGAGGGAAGGGATGCCATCCAAAGGAATCTTGGCAGCCTGGAGAGGTGGGCCCATGCCAACCTCCTGAAGTTCAACAAGACCAAGTGCAAGGTCCTGCATCTGGGTTGGGGCAGTCCTAAGCACCGATATAGGCTGGGCAGTGACTGGCTTCAGGGCAGCCCTGAGGAAAAGGACTTGGGGGTACTGGTGGATGAGAAGCTCAACATGAGTTGCCCGTGTGCACTTGCAGTCCAGAAAGCCAACCATGTCCTGGGCTGCATCAGGAGAAGCGTGGCCAGCAGGTCGAGGGAGGTGATTTTGGAGGTGCACGTTTTTGTTGTGGTAATGTCTGTTGGGATCATAGTTGACTTTCTGCCCTTAGTACTCCTACCTTTTGGTGAGGTATAGCTGAATGGACTCCCCTGATCTGATCCCCTTTCTGATCTCTGCTGCTTATCTTGCAGCAGTAAATAGGTCCTTGGGTTAAAGGACTTCAGGCTTTACCTATTCCCTCAGGTCAGTAAATTTCTGGTTGCTCTTATAGTGGTAGTTGAAGCACACTATGTGTTATGTTTCAGTAGTGTATTTTGTGTGGCTGTAAGACATTTAACACATTATGTGATGTATACATGTATGGTGAACATCTAGAGCTGGGCAGTTTGGAGATAATGAAGTGCAAGGACTGAGGTAACGTGCTATGGTTATTAGCTTAACTTCTGGTTTTATTAATTTTAGTAATTTGTTAGAAACATAGCCTTTGAAAGCAATTCTGATGTTAAAGCTTGCTTGCTGCATCTTCTCCCATAATTGTGCTGATTGCTCTTATGTCTAGGTGTTAAACTAGGACTCTGCTTTGTATTGATGCTGATTTTTGCAGAATTGAAGGGACTTGGAACTGGAGAATGATTTCTCTGCCATGTATTGCCTGTGTCATGTCCAAGTGCAGCATATGCAATTTGCCTGACAGCTCTGTGTCTCTGTTATGGGAAAAATATGGCAAGTATTAGAAATTGTATTTGATGGATCCTTCTGAAAATGTCCTTGGTACTTAATATTTTAGGAGACTTTGCTGTCAAGAGCTATGTATGTTTAACATATTACTGGTTACCAGGTGAGGTCATTTTTATAGTTCCTGGAGTAGACAATCTACAGTTATGTCATTGAAGCTACATAGTCAAGTAATTAGTTCCTAAATGCTGTCTTATGCATCTTAAACTTGCCTTTGGATGAATGCTTCCTACTGTTCATAGGGAAAGTGCTGGCATGCTTTGTTTTTTTTTTTGTTTTGCATAATCCTATTAATTTTACATATTTCTGTTAAGGATTGAAGTATAAACAACAGATTAAATCTTTAACAACTCTCTACTAGGAAGAAAATGTATATGCATGGTTGTTACCTGTCAGGGCTAGCTGAGAGAATTTTGAGGCCTTTTAATTACCTTCTCAGAATGCTTTTGGTCATTGTACTGGGGGAAAGAAATGTTTGAATCATCTTCATTATTGCCTTCTGGGATTATTTTTCTTTTTAGCCTGTGTGGCTGCATAATTTCTGGAAAAACCTTGAACATTTTTTGTAGTAGAGGAAAGGCAGAATCCTGGTAGGAGGTGGATTGACTCTGTTCTGCTTTGTCATATTTGGCTACAAAGAAGGGGAAGTATTGCATGTGGGAGATGTGCTCCGAAAGAGTGTGATGTGTGTAATTAAACCAAAATCTCCTTCCCTCCCTTTTTCCCCTGGCAAGCCTGAGTTTGTGGTGGCTGCACATCTGGGTATTACCAACCCAACTCTTCTTTCACTCAAGTCTAAGCTTGTTCATACTTAAATATTTGAGTTCTATTATTTTGTATACTTGCTGCTATTTCACTTGTCAACTAGGGAATATCATCTAATGCTGTGCAGAAAACTCGTATAAACATAATTACTATACTTCAACCAGTAAAAGACTTAATTTCTTCCTCCTCTCCTTATGGCTTAATATTAAATTTGGTTGTAATTTGGTTTCAGGTTTTCAAGTTTGATTTATCTTGCAAATTGTCCATACCTTTTCACAAAACTTGAAATACTAATTTGTTCTGCTATTTACTTTCAGTGCGTTGTTAAAAGACATGTAAGAGCCTTATAAAAACCACTGTAGGCAAATTCCTCTTTGCTTCCCCTGCTGCAAATAGAATTTAAAAAACCCACCCAGAAGACAAAAGCAGCTCATGTATTTGAATTGCAGATGTATTTTTCATGTGAATAGTGATAAAAATGTGAAGGGATTTGGGCAGTTTATGTGGTACTGCCTAGCTGTAGAAAAAGCATATAAAACCTTTCATTAACAGATTCAACTTCATTTGAAACAGATCTTCACTCTCCCTGTCTTCAGTTCTGCTTCACATCCTTCGTGCTGGGACTGAAGTCTTTTACTTCAGTTTGAATATCCTCCAGGACATTTTACTCTGCTTTCCTGTCCTCATTTTAATTCTTGTCTTCTGCCCACCCCCAGCATTCACAGAGAGAACTTGGTTGCTTTGCTAAGCTAAACCAACCAAGCCTCATGCTGATGACCTTGTTTGACTGTCACCATGTCTATTCCAGTTAGTTGTTTCTTGAAGGTGCTTGACCAAATGAGGTCTCTTCCAGAGGGCTGTGAGGCAGCACTAATACTTCCTAGTGTTTCTTGAAGACAATATGATGCCTCTTGGAATCATGTATTTTTTTCACAGTGCTAAGGATTAGCATAAGTCATTGGTAGAACCAAATCTTTCTCCCCATTCATTTCCAGCTCCTGATGGAGAATTAACCTCAGAAAAGACATTTGATTGCAAATACAGCACAACTTGTCACTGTCTCTCACTTCTTAAAATGTTCCCTTAAGATATGAGATTTATTGATTTGGAGCTGGGAATTGAAAAATTCTGACAGCTGAAAATGTAAAGTATGACTAATTGTTTGAATAAGATGAAAGGGAAGAAGCTACAGAATTATCAATACAAATAATTAAATATGCATGTGCACAGTGATACTACTTAATAAATAATAAGTTTCTAATAACATTTTTCAAGTTTTGTGCAGAACCTGAGATCAATGCAAAATAAAAACAAGATAAGCATATTAATTGCTGCTGGCTTTAATCTGAATAAATGGTCTTATTTAGCTAAGTAATTGGTTGCACAAGTATGGGCATGCTGTAGTTTCTTGGTTATACACAATTCAAGAGCCTCATTATAGTTTAGTTTTGTTCTGTTTAAAACATTTTTCATGAAGTTACATTACAAAAAAGATGAACACAAGTATATGTCATGGTTTGCAGCTTTCTGATTTGTATTTCATTTTGCACTTCAAAATGTATGGCTTTGCTTCTTCCTGTCTTCACCTTTGCTGAATTAGGTTATAATATTTCTATGCTTAATCCTGTTTGAACTTCCTCCCTTAAGCTTAAATGTAGATATGTTTACTAATTATTATTTTTAATGACCAAATTAATGTTCCTGTTTTATTCTGGAAGTGATTTTTTTCCCTCTCTTTCTGATGCTATGAGGAAATGGCTCATTAGCTGAGGATGCCCTCAGTGACACTGTAGTTTAAAAAGTGAAGTTTAACAGTTGGATAAAAGTGCAGCTTTAGGTTTCTATTTCATTTCCCCCTCCCCAAGGGCAATATCTTTCATTTATTGCAAAACAATGTGGATTTCAGTATGGTATATGATGTATATTTTTCTAGTATATGCTTATAGATTTAAGCATGGTATAAATTATGATTCTGATACTTGTAGTTTTTTGTAAGATGGGAGAGATGGCTTTAGGTTCAAAGGAAGATAAAATGACAAGATAGGACTTGCAAGCATAGGCACTCTTCATGGCATCACGGATGTGTTGCTTTCTCCTGTAGTGATTCTCCTCTGCGGGAAGGCAATTAACCATTAACCACCAGAGACTTCAGTCAGTGCAAGTTCCCCGTGGCGTTGGTAACGGTTGCTCAGTTTTCTGTGAGAATGAATGTATGCAGGGCCATGGGGATAGCTGGGGAGGTTTACCTTCAGGGCTGGGGTAGCTATGCAGCTAGTATTATTGCTTTTGAAAAAGTTAGAGTGACTTCAGCTTGTTAGCTGTCAAAGGCAATAGGAGAATTTTTGTTCCCAGATGCTATGGATCTAACATTTTTTTGTCCTGAAAAACCATCAGTTACTAATGGCAAATGGCTATATTGCTAGTGGGTTACAGGGAATTGTGATAATGCTATTAAGCTTTTTTGTTTTGGCGTGGAAGAATAGATGACATTTTGGTAAAGCTTCCAGAGGATATAACAACTTGGAAAGGGATAATAAGAGCTCTCAGCTGGTTGAGGAAAACAAGTGTTTGTTCATAAGCTACGAACAAAAAGTATTCATCCAAGTGTTTCCAAATTTCATGTGACTTACCTAGATAGTTAGGTTGACCTTTGAGGTGGCTGTGCTGATGGCCAGTGTCTACTTGCACAGTGGTGCTCTATGTGCACGCTCAATATATACATAAAACAAAAAGAATAGCCTAGCAGTGCTTCAATCTATTCACAGTGGTATCAGATGGAGGAGTAGGGAGATTATTTGGTATCCAGCAGGGATTTCTTCTGAATACCAGCTCTTGTGGCTGCCTGGTAGGAAGGATCATGCTAATTGTCTGTGTTCTTGCCTGTTTTCTAACTCCTACCAATTTCTCAAAAGGGAGGGAATAAATGGCTCATCAGATAGAAGCATCTGAATACCTAACTGAAGAAAAATGATGGAGAGTAAACAGAAATAATGAAATTTGCTAACTGATTCTGACCCAGATGAATTCTGTTTTACATGATTTGCAACTTGCAGTCTTTAAATAGGGATTGCACTAAATCATATATTCTGGAAAAAGCATCCAAACAGAAATTAATTCAGGAAGGTCTTTGGCCTTTGTTAATACAAATTCTATGAGATCGTGTGCAGGCAGTGCTTAGGCATTTCTCTTAAGTATAGAATCATAGAACAGTTCTAGCTGAAAGAGACCTTGAAG
>VWZO01001610.1:204450-269141 GCA_013396975.1 Bucco capensis | reverse complement strand
TCTAGATCCCTCTGTAGAGCCTCCCTGCCCTCAAGCAGATCGACACTGCCACCCAGCTTGGTGTCATCTGCAAACTTGCTAAGGCTGTACTCTATCCCCTGGTACAAATCATTAATGAAGATGTTAAACAGGAGTGACCCCAGGACTGAGCCTTGTGGGACCCCACTCGTGACTGGCTGCCAACTAGATTTAACTCCATTGACCACAACTCTTTTTGTTTTTAGTAGTGAAATTGAACTGCGAGTGTCTACAGAACACAGCAGGACTTCTGGTAGGGCCTGGACACTTGACTCTACAAAGCATGTTTGTATTTTTTGTTTCTTAAGATATTATGTGATAGTGATTAGTTGTCACATCAGACTTTTTCTTAAAATAGAGGGGGGGGTTTATTTTCAGTGATTGAGGTAGAAATGAATATACCTATCTATAGGTTTTGTGGAATGAAAAGTCTGTATCATTCAAATTCAAGTCTGAGGAAGTCATTTGTCGTTGTTTAATAAATAAAAGATCGAAAACCTCATCTTTGAGTATTACCCTGCTTTTAGCTTCCAGATAAAAAGTGGAGCACATGCAAGGCACATGCAAGCTAAAGAGGTGACTCTAAAAAGTTGGCATGGATTCACTAAGGGCAAATCATGCCTAATGAATCTGGTGGCCTTCTACGATGGAGTGATTGCAGCAGTTGATGAGGGAAGACTGACTGATGTCATCTACTTAGACTTTTGTAAGGCCTTTGATTCAGTCCCTCATGACATTCTTATCTCAAAATTGGAGAGATATGGGTTTGATGGGTGGACTGTTTGGTGGATAAGAAACTGGCTGGACGGACGCAACCAGAGAGTTGTGGTCAATGGCTCTTTGTCTAGGTGTAGAGTGGTGACGAGTGGTGTCCCTCAGGGCTCTGTCTTGGGACCTGTGCTCTTCAATGTCTTCATTANCTGGCAGTGTTCAAGGCCAGGCTGGATGTGGCCCTGGGCAACCTGGTCTAGTGATTGGCATTCCTGCCCATGGCAGGGGGGTTGGAACTACATGATCTTTAAGGTCCCTTCCAACTTGGCCATTCTATGATTCTATGATTGTGGATAATTCCTTCTTATAGATGGGAGTTTTAACTTTTTAATTGTGGTTTATGAACCCTTCCTAGTTCCTGTAGAGATCATAGCTTCTGTGTATTTGTGCTAACATTTTTCTATTGTGGCACTATAACCTGTGAACTCCTTATTTCCTAACAGGTGCTTATTTCCTGAAGGATGGATATTAGATTGATTCAACTGAAAGAGAAATTGAGTGTTCTATTGAAGCATGTGTGGGAGGAAGGGCACAGAGTGTAGAAGGTGCTCCCATAAAACTCGTTACAGAGTAACAGTATCTGTGTTCTTTTGAAAGTACTTTCTTCTGAAAGACAGTCGGAGTTGTCTTTTTTTGAAGTACTACTCACAAAAACTTATCCAGGGTAGTTTCAGGAACCTTTGTTTGCAGTGTGGCTCATTTCCTTTAAGATGTTTCTGAGTATGGCTTTTTGTCAGTCAGGGTTTGATGGATTTGTGGTGTTTACTTTGAGGAGCTGTTTAGACTTCAGTCAATTCTGATGACAGTGCTGGAGTAGAATTGTTGTCAGATCTGAAGACCAAAAGGAAAAAAAGATACAGCAGGTAAACAATTAGTTCTGTGGAAGTCCACCAGAAGTGTTGTTTTTTCCTTTTTCAGACCTGAGTCCTTAAAGAAGTGGTAGTAGAAGGAAGACTGGTTTTCTTCCTATCCTGCATTACTCAGTGCTGTCTGTTTTCCTTCCTCTCTGGTCTATTTTTGAGGCTTTTGTGTCTGGTCATACTGAAAACAAACCCTTGATTATGTATACTTTTTGCACTGAGTTTTTGAAGTTATCTATGTATTTGATTTGGCAAATGCTAACAGTGCATGACCAGCACTATATCAAACCATGGAGGAAAAAAACCCCTTTAACTTTCTGCAGCTACTAATGTTAAACCAATTATGTTGAAAACCAGGGCTGTGTACGGGTGACTTAGCTACCTTCTCCCCATGCCCCTGTGATGAGCCTGTAAATAGTTACATCTTAGAAAAATTGTTTGGCCCATGATCTTGTTGGCCAGGTAACTTAGAGCTGGGTTTTAGCAGGAGGCAGTGGAGACTTGTCATCTTGATTCTGTTTTGGGTACTCCCAAAACGGGTGAGATGGAGATGGCCTCCCCACCCACACCCAACCTCACTCATAGACTGAACATCTATAAAGATAAAGGTTTCAACTGGAAAAATATTTCCTTTGAAATAATTTCACTTTCTGTTGGAAACTTATTTGATGTTTTGAGGTGGTATCAAAGATCCTAAGGAATTTCATTTCTGGAAAAGAAGCAAATCAGGTTTGGGATCTTGAGGGTGTGTGGAGAGGAATAGTTTTGTTGGGGATTTGAGTCATTCATAGTAAACTTGCTTTGTTGTCTGTATGCAAGGTAGATGGAGCTTTCTAGATTAAGGCTCTCTACCCTTAGCTTGTCAGCTTGTCTGACTTCAATTTATTTTAGGAATAACTTTCACTAAGCTATGGAAGTAGTGTTATGCTTACTTAAATCCAAGTGATAAGTTTTACTAATGTAACTTGTTGAAGAAGGGAAGCCTTCAGAGAACCTGTTTTGCAGGTTAGTCAAATTCTGCAATGGTGTGATTTTTACTTAATAAAGAAAAGACTGGAAGCTGATTACATTAAAAAGATGAAAATTGCAATACAAGTGTCACAAAAATGATTGAAGTCTCATAATGTTGGTTGTATGTGAATAATGAGGGAAACTGCAAACAAGAAAACTATTATACTGGCCAGAGGGGGATTTACTTGGGGTCTCCCAAACTGTATTTTAGCAGTAGCACAAATCAAAAGGGATAGAAACCATTTTGCTCCTGAGGATTTTCTATGGAGGCCCTTTGATAGAGAGTACCTAGGTTTGGATTAATATGATGTCTATTGCCAAACATGTCCTAAAAGCTTTTAATAGATTTATCTTACTATGTTGCTACTAATATGAAGTAATATCATACTTCATCTTTTGAAGGGCTAGATGAATTATGTACTTGAGAACAGTCTCATTAGCTCCTTGAACAAGTATTTGGGTTTGTAATGAGCGTAACACTGGTGCCTGGCATTTTCCTCTCTTGCTTCTCCTTACACACAAAATGAGAGCAAACTCTCAAGTTAGATGAATTATCTTTTCCTAGTACCAGCACTGTTTCTCTTCCTCCTTCCTAGGTTATCTCCTGTGCTTAGCCCTTGAGTACATAATTGCTTCTGGCTAAGCATGATGGAGGGAGCATGACACGATGGGCTGCTGTGCTTTTCAGTCACAAGATTTCCAGCCTGCTTTATCCAAATGTATATACACAACAGTGTACCTAAATCAGTTTTAGTAACATGCTGTTGGTTGTCATAGCTAGTTGATATATCTCACAGCTAAGGTGGTATTCTGCATCCACAAACATCATCTGTGACCATGAGTGGGGTGTGCAGTCCACATTACACTTAGCTCCTTGGCTGTCTAGTGGAGTTTTGGCTTATTTCTACTCCAGAACAGTATGGCAACATTGTATATTTGACTGAGCTCTCTGGTGTGATGTTAATGATTTCAGTTAAGTAGGATAACTATTGAATATCAATGTGCTTTGTGTTAGATACTAGCCTAAGTAAGGGTTGAATCAACACATTAGCTGTATTGATGTGCAATGCCTTCTGCCATCTGGAGCCTCTGCCAGGTTTCTCACTAATACTTTATTCTTGGCTATTGTTCAACTTCTTTTTCTCCTGCTATTTCATTCTTTCAGCCCTAAAAAGGTAGTTTGTCTCTATTTGAGATTAATGTTCAGATTTTTGTATTTCAAATTTTGCATATCAAGGGATTCCCAAATGCCTTTTGACAGTCCTTGGAATGGATGTTCTTCTGCAGCCTTTACTTTTCTATAGCCATAACAACTGACCTAAAGATTTAAAGGCTCTCTGAAATTGCATGTAGTCCAGGAGCTTTTAAAAGGAGTACCAAGGGACTGACTCCTTGCATCACTGACTTGTTTATGGATATGTTTTTCTTCATTGAAAAGCTTCCTGATTTAAAGAGTGTGTCCTGCACTAGAATAATGCAGGCTGGGCTGGGAAGGATAACTTAGTTGTTTGTATTAATGCTCAGAGCAGTGTGCTTGGTAAAATGGATTAATGGTCTGCAAAATGAATCAATTGACCTGATCAGGTGGTGGCTGCAGAATCATCAAATGGTCATGGTTGGAAGGGACCTCTGGGGGATTGTCTAGTCCAACCCCCCCTGGTCTAGCAGGTTCACCTAGATCAGGTTGCCCAGGATCACATCCAGGTGGATTTGAAATTTCTCCAGAGAAGATTTGACAACTCTCTGGGCAGCCTGTTGCAGTGCTCTATCACTCTCAAAGGAAAGAAGTTTTTCCTTATGTTTGGGTGGAACTTCCTGTGTTCTAGTTTGTGCCTACTGCCTCTTGTCCTATAACTGGGCACCACTGAAAAGTCTGGCCCCATCTTCTTGCCCCCACCCTTTAGATATTGCTAAGCATTAAGATCCCCTCAGTCTGCTCTTCTCCAGGCTAACCAGTCCCAGGGCTCTCGGCCTTTCCTTGTCAGAGAGGTGTTCCAGTCCCCTCCTCATCTTGTGGGTTCTGCTGGACTCTCCAGTTGTTCTTTATAGAATCACAGAACGGTTTGGGTTGGAAGGGACCTCTGGAGCTCATCTAGTCCAACCCCCCTGCAGTGGCCAGGGACATCCCCAACTAGAGCAGATTGCCCAGGGCCCTGGCAAGCCTCACCTGCAATGCCTCCAGGGATGGGAACTCAACCACCTCCCTGGGCAACCTGTGCCAGTGTTCCAACACCCTCGTGGGGAGGAACTTCTTTCTAATGTCCAGTTTAAATCTACTCTTCTCCAATTTAAAACCATTGCCCCTTGTCCTTTCACTCCAGGCCTTTATGTGTCTCTCTTGAACTGGGAAGCCCAGAACTGCACACGCTACTCCAGATGTTGCCTCACTAGGGCAGAGTAAAGGGGTAGGAGAACCTCCCCTGATGGATATTTGACTTTTAATTATTATCACTTTGTCTTTGCTTTCTTTGGTTTCTATTTGGTACTTTGGCATCCGTAGTAAAACCAAGGATCATTTTGGGTAGGAATCCTTCACAACTTTTCCTGTTGGTGATGTTTGCAGCTAATTAAAAATCATTCTTTCTGTCAGTGTCTCTCCTATGATGCTGAGACTCCCTGGCAAGCAAGTGTGTGTTAGTATCACTGCATTCTGCTCAGTGTCACTGGAGTTGTGTGATTATCATATTAAAAACTTAGATATCTATAATGTCAATTTCTTAAGCAAAACACTCCTAAATCAAAGAAGGGGAACTGTGATAGTTTGTTCATCTTTTATCAGTATAGTTAATAAAACTGTTTGGTTCTGTTTATTCATATACACCTCATCCCTTTCCTCCCCAAAGGCATGTTTCACTACTGCATCATACTAAACCATGACTATTTGCGAGTAGGAACTTCCAAACCTTTCACTATTGCCAGTCAAACACTTACTGATTTCTAAGCTTCTGGTTAAAGCTCTTTGGAATGAGATTTTGTGTTTTAGGTTACATAGATTTCTTTTTCTCTAAAACAATAATAATAAACCCTGATAGCTACTTGAGTTTTGTGAGTGTTGCTGTGCCAATGAGCCTGGAAACGTATTGCATGTTACTGATTATTTGGTTGCCTGTTGTTGGGCATGTTAATCTTGTGTTCTCCATACTCCAGTGCTAGGAAGAAAACTCTTCCATAAGATGATTTTAGTATGCTTTTTGTATGTCTTCTTCCTGCAAAACTTGTAGTGCTTTGGGGTTTTTTAAACAGTGAAAAAGGCTTCAGGTTTCTGTCTTACCTCTTATATGAAAAATTTCCTGTTCACCTGCCACTTTGATGTTAGACTTCCATGACCATGGGCTGGGGGCATTAGTCACCTTGGGCCAACCCTGCCACCCCTTGCTGAGTGCAGGAGGCTGAGTCAGAGGACAATTCTGCGTTTCTTGGCCATGACTACTGACCATAAATATACCTAGAACTGCAGTAGTAATGTCATCCTTTGAGAGGATTCCTGAACATATTTCTGGGTGATCATTCATCTGATTGCAACTTCTCTGGACTATTTATTTCAGTGTTAGACCACTGCTTTCATGAAAAAATGATGGAATGCACTGTTTTTTGTAGTGCAGGTGATGTTCTGTGCTCAGCACTGGTGAGGCCACATCTCAAATACTGTGTTCAGTTTTGGGCCCTTCAGTGTGAGAGAGACATTGAGGTGCTGGAGCTTGTCCAAAGAAGAGCAAACAAGGTGGTGAAGGGTCTAGAGCACAAGTCTTGTGAGGAGTGGTTGAGGGAATCAAGGTTGTTTAGTCTGGAGGAGGCTGAGGGGAGACCTTCTCTCTCTCTACAACTACCTAAAAGGAGGTTGGAGTGAGGTGGGCATTGATCTCTCCTCTGAGTAATGAGTCGTAGGACAACAGGAAACAGCCTCAGGTTGCACTAGGGTGGAGGTTCAGGTTGGATAATAGGAAAAATGTCTTCCCTGAAAAGGTGGTTAAGCACTGGAACAGGCTGCCCAGGGAAGTGGTGGAGTCACTGTCCTTAGAGGTGTTCAAAAAATGCTTAGATGTAGCACTTTGTGACGTGGTTCAGTGGGCATGGTGGTGCTGGGTTGATGGTTGGACTTGATGATCTTTTCCAACCTAAATGATTCAGTGATGCTGTGATTCTGTTGGGCATATGCTTTGTTTTGCTTTGGTTTTGCAGTAGCTGATGCCTTGCAGGGCTTACAGTGTTTTGGTGGTTGTGTTTGTTCTGGCTTTCATGTGGTGCATGGAACTGGTCTGTCCAGAGCAAAGACAACCTTTTCTGTGAGGAACCAGACAATACATTGCTTAGTCTTTTCTTTCTATAGGTACTTCCAATGCCTTTGAAAATGTTCATGGATTTCTTAAAGTATAGCAGATGGAAAATAATCAGAATGTTGAAATACATGAAATCATATAGGCAACAGTGATGACACTGCCAAGTAGGTCTGTTTCAGTTTGCTTTTCCTGTGAAAAACTGGGCCGTACCAGATATTAGCTAAGCATGGTGTGAACTTAAGAAAGGGTTAAGGAAGTGGTAAGTGATGATAGTATACTGCTTGTTTTTTTACATTATAATGTCTGTTCAGTGCTATAATACACCTTCTGTAGAGACTGTGGTCACTACTGACAGTGTTCAGGAGCAATGTTTGAAGCAAGCAGACTCCCAAAACCTTGCTGTGCTAGAGATCTGGCCAGCATACTATCCTGTCTGATGGTGCCTGGTGCTAGATGAATAGAGAATTGCAGTGCATGTGTAGAATAATCCTCCTCCTGTGTGCCTTTCCAGGGTTTACCAGTCCAAATCCTGTATCAGATTTTGTTTGCTGCCTACTGTTGAACCTCTCTCTCTCATACATTTGTCATCATTCTTTCCCTTCATCTGTGCGTTTGACTTCCACAATGGTTTATCCATAAATCATTTGAGGTTAGCAAGGAAGGATCTTAAATTTTCACTTACTGGAATCAGACAGTTTCCTATCTCCTGAACTGAAGGCAGAGAGAAATCTTTCTTCATATCTGAAACTCACTTGGGATTTTGTAAGTGTCACTCATCTGCCAGCAGCAATTCTGTGACCAATTTAGCTGTGCCTGGGAGAGGAGAGGAACAGCTCAGCCTGTGACTGGAGAGCACCCAAGTCAGAGCTTCACCCAGGCTGATAGGAGGCGAGTACAAGTGAGCAAGGATGATTTCAAACTGCTGCCTCCCAAACAGCATCGGGTGACAGTGGTGGTAAGGGAGACAGAGCTGTTATGTGAAGCTGCAGAGCAGTGCTGTAGTGTACTCACTGACTGGAAGTGCTTGAGAGAAGGCTTAGCACAGAGCAGCTGTGGCACATGGGTTCTGGCATAAAAAGTGTAGGCAGGAGAGCAAGTGGCCTAACCAAGGCATATTTTGATGGGTTTTGGGGGGACAGCCAGGGTTAAATGCAGTACCTTTCTTTAAGGTTACTCAGAGACTTAGAAAATGTCTTTTTTCTTTTTTTCAGATGTTTCAACAAAATTTTTCACCTCTTTGTATAAACATAAGGGAATTAATTCAAGTGGTGTGGAATACATTTGTTATATTGGGACCTTGTAGAATAAAGTGTAGCTGTAATTGTCTCTTGGTAATGTAGTTCTTTTTCCTAGTCTGTGTTTCCCAAGGTGCCTGAGAAAATCAGTGCAATATTTTCTAGCTGTCTTCCCCCAGGAGAAGTTTGATTAAATTTTGTGCTTTCTTGAGCATCACATTTCTGTTGAACTGTTTAGGGTTCAATGATGATGATTCAAACCTAAATTGTCTTCTTGTGCTTTTCTTTACCTAAGCTCTCTTGAGACATTGCATCACTCTCACGTTGATGATGTTTGTGTGACTTCACTAGGACTCAGCTGCAAGGAAGACGAGGGTTTGTTGTCTAGTAATATGTCACTCAGCCCACTGAAGATCTGATTTTGATAGTGACAGGCTATTAGAGAGCAAATTATGCAGTCACTAAGTGTTTATGTTCTAATTGCTCAACTGGTTCTTCAGGGTCATTTAGATAAACAGCTATTGTTTAGGCAGTGATTTTTCTCTTAATGCTTTCTGGTAGAAATTATACTGTGCCAAGGCATCATATTCCTGTTTCACCAGAAAATTAACATTTTAGGGTGAGTTAGTGTGACAGTCGTGGCTAGGCTTCGCGAACGAAGATCCAGGGAGGGCTCCGTCCACGCTCCTCATCAGTGCCCTTTACAAGCACACTGATAAAAAGAGGATAGCGGATAGCACCTTGCAACAAAAACAGTATTTTCGTTTATCTTTTCCATTGTAAGTAACATTTATAGAAAGAACAGCGAGATTCCCCCATCACCACCACTTTCCATTATGGTGAAGAGTACCTGCAGACATTCCCATGTTCCTGATCCATGTGAGCCTTCCTCTGGCACTTAACTTCATGAAATAAGTTTTTAAAACATAAAGCTTTATAATCATTTTAAAAAAGAATACTCAGGATTGTAAAAATATGTTTTCTTTAATTAAAAATTAAAATATAGTGAGGGTTGTCCAGAAGTGACATCTGTCTAGCTTGTCACTTCTACTTTAAATCTTCGCACACAGAACTGTATCTGTCAACATATGGCTCAGTAACTAGATCTTGTAAGGTCCTTCTGCCGTTCTCCACTCTCTTTAGTAACGTGAAGAATTTAGTGCTATTAATTAACTTTGTCATCTTGGGCACTTTCTTGCTGCCTACTTGGGATAACTGCAGTTTCCTACATCTCCTTTGAAAGCTTAATAAAGAAATACGAAATAAAAATCATCATCTGCCCCTTTAGTACCAGAGAAGTGTAAACTAAGCTTTAACATTGTGAAATGATTAGTGCAACTAGAATGTCCTTGAGCTTCTTCAGGTCTAAGTGTCCTCCACTCTTGGTGGTTTGTTAATTTTTGAGTTCTCCACTTGCTCCATAATTTTTTTCCTAGGGGTTCTTTGGTTTGAAACAGATCCTCTACTACTTCCATAAAGAAGCCTTTCAGTGGGAGAGTATCTTCAAACTCCTTCATAGTGAACATGACGCAAAAATACATCTGGTGCTTCTGCCATGACTTCAGCTTCTTTGAGCCTTTTTTTAATGCAGCACTTTGTTTACTTCAGCCTTACAGATCCTGACAGGGTACCTCCTGCTTCTTGCTCCTCATGTGCCTTGAAAAAGGATTTAGTTGTATTTTTTTACAACTTTTTTCCTCACTTCCTTATATTATTTATGAGACAGCCTCATTGTAATTTTTTTCCTCTCTCTGTCTGGTTTTAGCTTGCTATTGTTTGAGCCCCATTTGGATAACTTCTACAAGATTCTTTTAGTGGGTTTTTTTCCTAATATGCTATTTTGCCATCTTCTCTTGCCCATCATGTCATTAATCTCCCCACTTAAGTCCTTTTTGTGATGTTTAGATTTGCTCTAAGCCTCACATACATGGTCTTGAGTCTCATTGCTTACAGACACTTAATTTTTGATGATTCTCTTAGTTTCCTCCTATTTGTCGTATTCTTTTCTTTAAATTCCTTTGTGTTTGTTACTTTCACAGATGTTTAAGTCACTACTAAATTCTGGGGAGTTTACACTAATGTTTTGAACAAAATTCTGCAGAGTGCTTAGGATAAAGAGATGCCTTTTCTTTTGTTAGTAGCATGACAACTTCTTCCTTGAAGCAGTCACTCCCGATGCTCAGTATTTTTAACTGGCATCCTGTGACATTTAGTGGGTAAAGGAAAACCTCCTACTGTTTCTGTCTTTGCTTCTTTAACATTTCTGACTGCCTTCAGCTTGGTCACTCAACATCTGCATGTTTAAATGTGACAGCTCATGCATTTCTTATCACTCTTTTTGAATGTGAAGGTAAATGTACTCCCTTAAGGAAAAAGTATTAGTTGGGGGTAAACTTGTCTTGTTGGGTTTTTTTGTTTTAAAATTTTCTCAGTAGGTGTTTTTTTTGTTTGTTTGTTTTGGAGCTGCAGGTAACAATTTCATTCCCAACTATCTTACTGGTTGCTTTGTTCTTGAATGCCTTTGCATGCCAGTAATTATTGGAGTTCAGTACTGTAGGATTTCTTTTCTTGGTGAAGATGACTTTCATTCAAAAGACCTTCTCTTTTTTCTACTTCTGGAAAGTGGCTGAATAAAAATAGGAAGCTTTTTCCACATCAGCATTTTTCCTCCAATGATTTTCTGTCAGAGATGCATCACTTGTCATATGAGGGGTTTTGCTTAAACACTTATTCTTGAAAGTTAGCATGGGGTATGTAAGTGAAGTTACGTAGTTTATTTGTGTCTCTGGGATTTATTTTATGTATTTATTTATTTTAAACCTCTTTTTTGTCTTTGAAAAGTCCAGCAGAAGACAATGGCTTGCAGTAATCTCACAGGCTCTGTAAACTGTGGATATATAAAACTGAAGGATGTTCCTTTGTACTGGAGGAGGATTTCTAGTTGCACTGAGTTTCTGGTTTGGTAGCAGGGTAAAGATGTTTTCTGAACTCCATAAATCCAACACACCAGATGTGGAAGTTTCTATGTTAAACAGGCTGGGTTTTATTGTGATCTTTACAGTAGTTGTAGAAATATGAATATCAGGCAATAGTGGGTGGAAAACTGAAGAGCAAAAAGATTAGCAAATATATGTGCTAGGTGGAACAGAGACATGAGGTAAATTGTTAGAAATCCAAGAGATAAACCAATGCTCTGAAAAGAGAGAAGATAAAGAATCAAATAATTAACTGACATTTTCTCTCTTTTTTTTATTCCCTTCAAGTCAGTGTGATCTAGGACTCTTCAAATTCAAGTCAGTGTTTGCTATCTTAACTTCACTCTTGTTTTAGTGTCCTCAAATAATACTCTATGAGAACACTTGAGGCTTGTGAGAGGCATTTCATTGATACCTGGTGTGGACTCTCTAACAGTAGTGGAGAAAGAAGGTAGAGCAGAGATCTCTGAGAGATTTCTGTATGAATTGTACCCTGGGGCAGGAGGAAGGCTGTGCAGTGGAATAGCTGAATGCCATTTGGAGGCTTGCTGTGGAAGAGTCTTCCTGGTTAACACTGCATGTTTTTTTAAGTAGTATTGTATTCAACTTTCAAAAGGCAGAAGTCTTTGGTGATTGTCTGGATTGACAATAGAAGTTTAAAAGCTAAATGCAAACAATCAAATACAGAAGGAAAACTGTCATTTTGTGACTTCTTCTTGGATCAGCTCTTTCATCTCAGAGTTGCTAATAAAACAACTACAGTGCAAAAGTTTAAAAGACATAAACTTTTGCATCTTCAGAACTTCAATGGCAAAAGAAAAAGGACTTTCTATCTCTGTAGTCAAACAGTCATTCAAGTTTCAAAAGCTGTTTTATCAACCCTCAGATGCAGCAGAAGGTTTTGTTGTTTAATTTTTTTAGTGTTCTTTTAGCATGAAACTCAGTTGTTGTGATCAATGTACTATTATTTTTTATTCCAGGTCTCTCTAAATGGTACACAGTTTACAGACAGTTCTGTTGGATCAGAGTTCACAGGTGTTTCTCAGGTATGTGCAGCCAGATTTTGTGGGTAGATGTGATAGCACAATTATTTACTAGTGGGAGAAGATATTAAACAGTATTAACCAGACCAGAGAAAACTCTTCAGAAAGATTTGTTTGAGATTGGGACTTGGCTAACTGAAGTCAGTTTCTGATGACTTCACTATTCAAGCTTTAAAAAGCAGTGAAAGCTACTATATCTAAAGTAAAATTCTGTTGTTATAATAAGCTTGAAGTTGGACATAGATTGAAAATAAAGCTATGCAGTTTTATGGTAATAAAGCTATTCTTGGAAATAAATCTAAATACACAGCAGAGATGCAGTTATTTCTGTTCCAGCTTGTCCTACTTCCAGTTTTCATTTATGAATGCTATATCTGAACATCTTTCAGAGAGAAAGTGAGACTGGGTGTTTTCCTGCAGAGATACATCACACTTTTGTTGAAGCTTGACTAGTGAAAAATTTATCTTGCTTTTCTCAAAATCTACACTTTGTTCTATTTACACTGAGGACAGATACAAATATATATATATGACCCAATTCCAAGCTCATGTAATCCAGGAAGAGTTTACTGCTGCTGTTTAAATGGTCTCATGAACAGTCACTGCATTCATCATGTCTTAAATAAATAAGAAACAGCAATTCATAGCTTTATTTTAGTATAAAAGAGCTATAACAGGAACCTGAGATGCTTATGGTCTAGATTTTGTCAAGTATCTGTCAATTGTGTTAGAAATAAACTGCCTAGAAATGTTCATTCTTGGCAGTTAATTTGCATGGTATGCTCTAGGAAGCAACTGCTTTCATTTGACATTTAAATCTGCCATAAATATGGGTCCAATTGGGAGATTGTTAAGGTTTTACTGAGTCTGTGAGTTGGCCAGAATCAAGATTGCTGTTTCTGCTGTATTTGCCATTGCATTTTTAATGATTGAGGTAACTTTTAAGCAAATTACTCCCGTAAGTCTTAACTTCTAGAAGTCCTTGAAGCATGGCTGAGATGTGTTTGCCATGAACCTTACCTCTGCAAAAGAGTAAGTGTCAGGTTAGCTTAACTTCTAAACTTTAACATTTTTGTCCTCTGCTTTACCTGCTTGTTGGAAGATGTCCTCTTCATAAGGATTTGCCTGCAGTAGTTATGAAGATGTCCTCATCATTCCAAAGGACACTTAATGTAGCTTCAGAAAATTAAGACAACTTTGAGTGCTAAGGGGATGAGCAGCCATGCCCTCCTGCTTGCAGGGTTTTGGGGCATGACTAAGATCTTGACACGTCAGCCAAGAGGAATGTCTAGCTTGAGAAATCTGTGCTTTTAGACCCAGTAAAGGGATGATTGCTCCCAGCCTTCCAGGAGGCAGAGTGAGTCTTCCCTTGTGAGAATGTCTTCTGAAAACCTGCAGTAAACACCTGGAGAAATTATGTTCTCTCTTTTGCCTTAGTGCTTAGGTAAGTTCATGATGTGTCATCAGTGAGTAAAGAGATCAGCTGTACTTACTAAAACTAATAACTTCAATTTCTCATGAATATTTGAAAGGTAGGAAGATACTCTTGGAGGCTAAAATCAGTGTCTTTTTTTATGTCTAGAAATCTCAGTTTTTCTTTCCATATTGCTGAGTCTGTCAGTTATGTAAATGCAGAGGACACAAAAATCAGAGTTTGTAACGCTAAGCGCTTTTTCTTTAGATGGCAGCAACACGGAATTGATTTGTTATTACTGTTGAAGATGAGAGTTAGTGGATTGTTATAGCTTGAACTAGTCCTTTGTCCTAAAGAACTTTTCACCTGTGCTTATGCAGTTCAGCCCTACAAGATCTTTAAAGCAGTATTTCTGTTGGTATTGAGGTTGAAGCAGTACATAGAGGAATGCTTGAATGACTTAAATATTTAAGCTTTACCTTTTCTTTTCACTATTATAGGCTTACATAGAAGATACTGCTAATTAAAGCAGAGCTGGTAACTGTAATATAATCAGACAAATGTGTGTTTCTGCAATTACCAAGACATTTTGTTTCATTCATTGTAACTTTGCTTGTGTCATGTAAAGTTGAATTCTGATTGGCTTGTACTGCTTGACATGCTTTTGAGTATCAGTCTTGGTGAATAATCAGCATCTCCTAGCTGAACCATGATTTCATGCACAAGTAGCATCTTGGAAGAGAGATTTGGTTTTGAACTGCCTCTGTCTTCATAATTTACCAAGTCAATTTTATTCAACAGCTGATAGTAGATTTTAAGACCCTACTGATTGGTTTGGTTAAAACTGAGTTAAGCTTTTATTTTGTAACAAGTTTAGCTGAAAGTGTCTGTTTCAGTTAGTTTTAGAAAAAGAGGTGACACAGAACTTCAAAGATCAGTTATTTTCCTTCATAAGAATAACAACAGTAGAAGGAATCATCCTTTGGGTGAGTTGGACTAGATGATCTCTAGGGGTCCCTTCCAACCCATAACATTCTGTGATTCTGTGATCCCTTTTTACTTCCAAATTATTGCATCTAGGCTGAATTATTTTAGAGGGGAAATATTCTCCCTTAAAATATTACTTAAATGGGAGTATAAAATGAGAATATAAAGACCCGCACTGTTTGATCTTGGGACACTCCGAATATTCACCATTAAATAATGACTGTTAAAAATCACCATTTTTTTCTGCTCTGGATTCTGTGACTAACTAGTTATCTATCTAACCCTTTGTTTGTAGACCCCATTTACCTTTGGCTTGGGCCAGAGGGCACCATATACAACGGGGGAGCATTGTCTTCTTTGTCGAAGCGAACGTAAAGATACTTCGCTTTCAGAGAGCGGCGTGAAAAACTCGAGCAAAACAGCACTTTCCACATCTCCCAAAGCAAACAATATGCTGCATCTGCCTCTGTGGGTATGCCCTGACTGTCGAAGAACAGTTGAAAAGGAGGAGAGGCATGCTACAATAGAGCAATCTCTTGTGGTAAGTTCAAGTACTTCAGCTTGGTAGACTTAAGATAGCTTGTTTGGGGCTGAATGCTGCTCTGTGCTTTGGAAGCACTTAAACTGTAGATGATTTGAAAGAGTTTTAGGAGATTTTGAGTTGGTTTTTCTGTGAGCTAAAGTGAACATACAAGTTGTTTGAAAAATGAGGAGTTTCTGATGCAAAGTTTTTGAGTAGAGAAAGGCTTGGATTTTTTTTTTTCTTGCTGTTTTATTTTCCCCTTTCAATTTTTCAGATCTCTTACTTTGTCATTTTCGGCTTTACTTGAATGCTCTTTCTTCTGCTCTTACCAATGCAACTTTAATCATTACTGTTTTCTGTTCTGTCTGCTGATGTGTACTTCCCTCCTTTGTGAGGTAAACTGGCTGAATTTTCCTTGTTCTTTCAGTAGTGTTCTTGAAAAACAGCACTTGCACAGCCATCTTCCAGCATCTGTCTTTTGATGTCCTTTCTTTCCTACTTTTTTAATAAAGAAGCACAACTTTGTAGAATATGCTTATAAAAATTTCTTATTTTTTGCTGTAGCACTAAAAATACTGATATGTGTATATTTTGCTAATATTTCAAGTTGTGATTTTCTAAATTGTGTTAAAATACGTATTTTCAAATGAGAATTCAACCTCACTTCAGTGTAGTCAAAAGATAGAAAAAGTTCATTGGCAGGTGCAGCAAAACCTCCTTAGAGGTGAACCAAGATGCTCTACAGCAGAACCAAATCTTCACAGCTGATCTGAGAAGCCACACTTTTTTCCAATAATTATAGATTCTAGCTGACATTTCCTTGTAGAGAGTTAACAAACTGTGCACATACCCATAGGCACATAGAGAGTAAACAAATCAGTGTGAAGATAGATTGTCTTTGTGTAGCATATGTTGTTAGACTTAATGTTACAAGCACAATTAACAGGTTTTTGTAAGGAAACAGTAAGAATATGTCACTTGTCTACAACTGGTGTTTACTGATATTCTTGCTATTAACAAAGGTTAGTAAAAATAATCAAAAGAGATTACATGTAAGGGAATTACACTGCTAGTCTTGTTGGTAAACACATCCTTGAGAGTTCAAAGCACAGCAAGACTGAAGCACTTTGTTCAGCTGAGTCAAAGTTGTTGATATATTTTAGCTCTCTTTAATAAACTAGTGAAGCAAATGTGTCCTGCAAGTGCAAGGAAGGCAGGAATTACTTCCTAAATGTTAAGTTATAGATACTGCAGGTAAAATAACAATGGCCAGTATATTTTTTTAAATTGGCAACTGCTTTCTTATTTAAGGAGGAATTTTTGAAAGCAAACAGCAACAGGATTTTCCAAGTCGGGAAGCTTGACTTAATAAAAGCAGCTAAATGGATTAGATGGCTAGTCAAATTAGAGAAACCAGCTGGGAAAGAAACCAAAATGAGCTGAAAAAGAATAAAAAATCCATTATCAATCACTGCAAGCCAGAGTACAAGTGGTTTTGTAGATGCTCCTGTGTTCAGCTTGCTGCTGCTCTCATTACCTAGCTTGGTTTGCCTCAACACCATCCCCAGTAACTTGTTTTGCTGTTGGCAGCAAATGCATTCAGGTTTCATTTGACCTGTGTCTGCATTCTGCTCCAGGATTGGGATGAAGCACAAAAAACACCCTTCATTCATGCTTCTAATGTGGGAGAGATCTTTGCCTAGTACCACAAAAAGCTGGTGGCAACCTGGGGAGGATTGCAAGAAGGAAACCATTGAATGCACTGGGGCTGGAGCCGAGAGAAAGGAGAGAAACTGGAGAGTAAAATAATAGCAGCCTTGGGAGAGAACTGTGTGTCATCTAGTGTGAGCAGGAGATAGCATCCATTCCCAGTGACAGCAGCTTTTCTAGCATCCTTTACTATCAAGTGGTATGTCTGGCTGTTGTAAACAAAGATTTTATGGATTTTGCTAGAAGGGTTTGTTGAACTATGAGAAATCAAAACATACTGTCAAATAGTCTGAAGAGGTATTACTAGTTCATGGTTAGTCATGGATGATGCAAGCCTTCCTTTAGTTTAGTTCATTGTTTATGTTGGAGTACATAAAGGTGATAATTATAACCAACACACTTTGGTTATTAAAAAAGAAACTGTGTTTATATCATTAGTTTCTCAGTCTATATCTTTAATTTATTGGGCTTTTGGAAGATAAATTATTTGTGCCTGGTTGAGTGTCCTTTCAAAACACATTCAGCACTAAGAATTGCCACCTTAATATTCATCTCCCAATCAACATTTCAGACTTCTCCCTTACAAACTGGAAGCAACCTGTGGGTTTGGTTTTTTTTTTCCCTTTCAGAGCCAAGATTTCCTTTTGCACATGCCTCTTGGAAACAGTGGATCACAGCAGGAATCTGTAGGAGGAGGAAGAATAACTGTTGGTGCACAGACAGTACCTGCTGCAGATCTTAGCAATTCCTCTTCTTCAGACATAGCATGCAACTGTGAGGCCTGTAATGAACGCAGGTAAGAACTGAAGTCCAACTCAGCAGTGTGGTGCCAAGTAGTCAGACTGTTGGCAGTGTTTGTAGCTTATTTGTTGGTGTGTGCTCAAACTCTTTAAACATACAATCTGTCAATAACAGTAGATTATGGATGGCAGCTTTTATCCAGCTTTATACTTTTAGACATGCACTTCAGGCGTTTCCAGATGTACATTGTCCTACCTGAAGAGCATCTTCAGAAAGTGGGAATCAATGCATCTCTGTAATATAGAAATAGAGAGTAATTATTTCTGTCATTGTTTGCAGAGAAAATTCAGCAGAGCCTGAACGTGAACCTCAGCAGCTTCAGAATTACTGGTCAGAAGTGAGGTACATGGTCCGGTGTATATATCGTCAAGCTGGGACCCCTTTGGCAGATGACCAAGACCAGTCTTTGGTACCAGATAAAGAAGGAATGAAAGAGCTGGTGGATAGGTATAGCATTCTGAAAAGTACCTTTTAATTGCTAAGATTTGTTTTTTCAATTAGTTTTGAAGTATATAAGAGAATGTTGGTTTTTGAGAAGACATTATTTATCATCATCTCTAAGTCTGGTTGCTTGAAATAATTGCCTCTTCACTAGAATGGAAAGTCAGAACAGTCAATTCTATTTCCTACAGGATTTTTAAATGCTGGATTCAATGCATGGGAAGCTATTAAATTTGTATGCTGTTTGCAGTAGGAATGTTAATGTATCATTATGGAAGGATCCCAAAAATTTTAGCTCTTCAAAAGATCTTGAGATGATTATTATTAATGTCTAACTGTTTAGTTGGAATTGCCCCACATGAATTCTTACCTTCTCAAACTAACCTGAGTTATAACAGTGATTGTGTCTTACTGTAGTGCTAACAGCTAGAAGAAGACTTTAAAAAAACAAACAAAAAAAAAAACCCCAAAAAGTAATACTGGTAATTGATCAGTTGCTGAGGGAGATTAAGAGAACTTCTTACTTGTTTCAGAAGTTGAAATTTCCTTAGCTTTTCTAGGTGTGAAGTTGAAGATGTGCTTAATGAGGTCCTCAGTTGTGTTTGAGAATAGTGTGGTTGTCCTTTAAGTGCCTCCAGGATGTTCATCTCAGTTACTGTCTAACTGAATGTGTGGTCAAGGACCAGTTGACTAGTCTGACAAACTGTAGTTCTTATGTGGAGTTTTTAGTTGAAGGTAAATTCTAGCAAGGTAAAGAAACTTTTTATATGTCTATACTCCTGAATCAACCTTAACAGATAATTAAATCAGCTTATTGCACTTCTCTTATATAAAACCTGAGTGTTTGGTTTTGAACGTAAGCTGTGTAAATATAGAGTAATAGAGTATGTCTTCCTGTTAGTCATGCTTTAAGTGATCAAAATGTGCAGTGTAGGTTTTGAAATCAAAGATGCTTAAATATTGCATGGTATATGGGTAATTAAAACTGAACCACACCTGAACTGGTGCTGATTTTTATGTAGTTTCTCTTAAATGGAAAAATTTTGGAAACTGGCACATATCCTATATACCTTTCTTATGTTCTGAAGAACTTTGATTTCTTTACAGCTGTTCTACACCTTTGAGAGAGATTATTAAAATCCAAAGGCAGAAGCAGGATCTCAAAGAAGGAAACCTTAAATGTCAATATGATTATTTTTCACTTGAGTTTCTTATGATCTCCAAGTATGAAATAACATTAGGATACTCTGTTTGAGCAGGCACCAGTGTCGAGTCTGTGGTGCCAATGCCATGCAAAGCTTTTTAACAAAGCTAGTCAGTGGAGATATTGAAAGTGTACAAAGAAACCAAACAACCAAAGCAAAAAACCCCAAACAAACTATGAAGGTAGCATATCAGAGATGATGCTGTGGCCAAGTAAATGTATGTTTGAAAAGCAGAAATTCCTTATTCCTTATTCCTTACTCTGTTAGATATAGCTGGCAAGAAACAGGACTGTCTGGTCTTACTTTGAAGTAAGTAGTGCTGCCAAGTACTGTCCTTCTTGTATGTTGGAGCACTTTATGGCAATATGATAGTACTCTTGTTTAGTGAGTGATGAGGGCAGAGTAGGGACTGGATAGCATTAGACTTTTATTTAACTAACTCTTAAGTACTTATCTAATCCCTTTCTTCTTCCCTGTTTTCCTGTGCTGTAAAAAAACTGAGGCAAGTGCTTAAGCACCATGCACAGGACTTTTTAGTAGTACAAATTCACTCTGAAGTGCTTCAAAGCAACCATCATATTCAGTTTTCTTCTCTATGAGGTGGTTCAAACCCATGTCTTACTTCCAGGAGAGTATCAGACCTAGCCAGCTGTGTGCAGTCCTTAGCAGGAAGCCCTGACCCTCTTTGAAGCTGTCTTACAGTGACAAGTCTTGCAGGTATTGAGTGGCTGAATAAAGTGCATGGAGGGCAGTGTGATTCTGGAGCTTCAGTGTTAATGTGCTTCACTGGGACAGAGGAGTCTCAAATTCTGATTCTTGTTCTAGATTTTAAAGAATAGTAATAATAAAAGAATACACCAGTCATTTGTAATGACTGTGGTTAGGCAGTACCATAGGCAGAGTAGCCTGTATCCCTTGAGAGATGATCTCTGTGGCCCTGTGAATCCCACACTTCTGCTATGCAGTGGCACAGCTTTAGTGAAAGGTGCAAAAAAGTCCTTGTACAGAAGATCTGCAACTTGGGATAAGAAACTCTCAGTGAAGGTGAGAAGGAGTTTCATGAATGAGTGTCTTAAAAATTGGATAACTGTATGAAATGTCTTCTTCCAGTTCAGCTCAACAACAGAAGGGTCCTCCACAGCACTCATCAAGTCCTTGAAGTAAATGCCTGTTCTTTTGGGGCTTACATGTGGCTGTCTGAACTGGGACATTTACTAGGGCTGGATTTAAGAACATGGAGAAGTTGTAAAGAAGCTTGACTGAAGAATCTAGGTGTCTGCAAATTCTGTAAAGTTGGGTTCTTTAGCTCATAAGTTGAAGTGAAATACCGAGGTCCTAAGTTTAGTTTCTCTGGTGTGCAAGCAGCCTAGTCCTAAAGCAACAAAGGAGAGTAAAGGTAGGGAACTGGATTATATCCTCCCAATTTTAAGGTAATTCAGCAAACTCTAGCCATTGTTTCTTAATTATGATGATGGTGGTAACTGGTAAATACTTTTAGGAAAGTGAAAACTGTCAATTGCATTAATTTTTTCCCCCCTTTGGTCACAAATACAGGCTTTGTGAAAGAGATCCATATCAGCTTTACCAACGGTTGGAACAGCAAGCTAGAGAATACGTGCTGGAAATGAAAGTTCGTCTGCTCAGGCACTTGTCACTGGGGCCTAAAGTTGCATCAACATTAGCAATACCAGGACCACCCCAGGCACATCAGTTCATCTCACTCCTACTTGAAGAATACAGTGCACTCTGTCAGGCAGCATGTACAATCAGCGCCTTTCTGGTTACTCTGGTAAGACTGAAAAATAACCTAGATGTTTCTGCATGCTAGGAGTGATGCTTTCAAAGCTGTTCTGGGCTCTTCTAAGTATTCTCTGGTTTGTAAATGTAAAATTTTTTGTGCTTGGAGACAGGGAGATCTGAAAATTTAATTCTTCGGAAGCGTGGATTAGGCATCTACTACAGTGAATTGATGAAATCCTCTTTTGTTTGTAAAAGAAGAAAGTGAGGTGCTGTTGGTGGCACTTACTCAAACTAATCTTTAAGCAGATCTACAAAATTTTAGATAATGCCTTTGAAAATGGGTGAAACACTTCTTTGTTAATCTTTAGTGGTCTCTTGCTAACCATACTTAAAGGACACAAACTTTTATGTGTAGCACTAACTTAGATTGTTTTTCTTTACCCTTGTAAGCAAGAATGGCCACTTGAAAAGATGATCTCCTGCCTTGGAATTAATCTACTGTGTTATTTGTAAAGTTCTTGTTCTTTCTTTGATGCTTGTTTTGTCAGTTGGTTGTGATGTTAGACTTGGGATTATATCGTCAGGTAGAAAGGAAGCAGTAGCCTTAAAAATCTCTCCTTGAGTAATTCTGTCATGAGTGAGTAATACAGTAAACAGATTCTGTAATTCTATTTGTTTAAGGGCTAAGAAGGTTATGAATCCTGCTTCGTTAATAATCCTTTCCTGTACATCCTTTGTTAATGTCTTTATCCTGGGCATCCCTTTTCTTGTGTAAATTTTATGCAAGAAAGAAAAAAGTGGGTAAACTGGTAAATTTGGGGTTTATTGCCAATTAGCTGAAAGTGACTCTCTAGGTCTATAATAAGGGGAAAAGAATAGGCAGTAACCAAGACTGTGATGGCCACAGGTGAGGAGGATGTAAAATGGAGAGGAAGCAGAAAGTCATTACTGAGGTAGGACTATTAGTAAAATTGAATTGGCAAAGCAGGAAGTTGTTTCTGTTAAGAAACCTGAGCATATCTGTGTTTTCTGTTGTCAATGCTTTGTATTTGCTGTTGTCTGTATTGTCTTTCCCAGCTTTATCACTCAGATACAAACATGAGGTCTCTGCCATCTCCTGTTTATTGGCTGCTTTTAATAGTTATCAAGTCTCTTACAAGGTGCTTGAGAGAAGGTTGCTCTTCAGATTGACTTGCATTGGAACTTAGTACTTTGTTCAGCTGAAAAGCAGTTGGATGACAGTACAAATGTTAGTTTGCTCAAAGTAGATTGGCCAATCATGAACTCACTAGTGCTAGAATGGTAGCTGATCAGAAAACAATCTTCCAGTATTTTTTTCCCCTGGTTATTTTTGTGAATGAGTAGTCATGAAAACTTTGCAGGTATGAGGGATTGAGATAATGGCCATGAAGAGACAGAAGATGGTTAAACTTACTAATCTACTCCTTTTCTGACAAAATTCAAAGTAAAATAAAGTTTCTATTCTGTTTAAAATAAACAAAGCTGAAGGCAACACAAAATATCCCAGACATTGCCTTCCTTTTAAAGGAGAAACCTTTGCATGTTGCATGCTGTACAAAGACAAGTAATACCTTGAACCTCCACCAATTTCTCAGTGCAATTATGAAGTGTTGTCCTTCCTTTCAAAGGAATCCAGCTAACGAGCAAACTAGCTGGGACTAGAGCCCTATGCTCCACCAGGGAATGACAGATTACACTCAGAGCAAGCTGGAAAGTCTGTGGTCAGTACAGAAGAGCCCTCAAGTACATGTATAGCAGACTAGAATGGAAAACTTACCTTCTATTCTTTGTAAGAAATAATGTAATTTGTGTAATCTGATGTACAGGATAAGCATTGACCAGTTTGTTCACAGCATAATATGGAAATGCTTAGGAACTCAACCTTTTTCAGTGATGATCTCTGAGAAATTACTAACAGTTTGCAGAATTGCAGATATTTTGAGGACATAGTATTCCAAGTGAGTGGGTACAAGTGCCTTGTGCAACTAGAGGGGGGAAAACAATCAACACACCCACTCTTCTTAAATAATAGTAAAACTCCAGACTAGTCTCAAGTTTAGGTTTGATGTGAATATGTAATTTTTTTTAACCCAGCATGCTTAAGAAAGCTGAAATTCCAGAGGATTCTAGTATTTCTGGATAGTCAAGGTTATAGTGCATAGGAGTCACTTGCTGATCTGATGCCCAAACCACTTGCATTTCATTTTGCTCTGTGTGGGTGTCCTAGTGTAGGAAACCTGTGCACTTCTGGCTTGTCTTTGATTCTTATGTTTTGATAATAACAGATTTAAGTTTTAGGGCTTGAAATGATCTAGTTATGTGTAAAATAATCTCAAATAGAAAACCATTCTGCTTACTCAAGAAGAAAGCTATTGGAGAGAACTGTTCACTTGATTTATATCAGTTTTGAATGAAGATTATAGCTTGCCATCATGTATGTGTCTGCTATAAGTTCAAAGAACTGAAAAATCATCAGATAAAAAATTGTTTGACAAGAAAACCTGGTAATAACTGGTTCAGATCATAAAATACATCTTCTGGTGCAGAAATGAATGAAAGCTTTCAGCACCATAATCTGATTTTTCTTTTTGTCCATGACAATTTAGAAAAACAGGGAATGAAGCTGTGGTTCTTCAGGTCATTAAAGAATTATGTAAATTCTGAGTTTCTAGGTATTAAAATTGGGTGAGATTTGACCTGGATAATTCAACCTGTAGTTTGGGAACTTGATTTTAAAATCATTCTTACCTCAGACAGAGATTTTGTTGTTGTTGTTTTCAAACCCTGGCTTATTTCTGGATGTTTTTTCATTGCAGGAAAACGAGCATTTGAAGAAATTTCAGGTGACATGGGAATTGCACAATAAGCATCTGTTTGAAAACCTGGTATTTTCTGAGCCCCTCTTGCAGAATAGCTTGCCAAGCTTGGTGTCACAACTCAGGTAGAGTTTAACTTTTCTAATTTAAAGGAGAAATGAAACCCCAGGTTTCATCTTTTAAAAAATAACTCTCTGCTGCTTCCCTTGTTTAATAGGTAAAAATCTTTGTTGACTTGTCTTGAAAAGGGTACTGTTAATTAAGCAGCATGCTGTCAGACCTTGCTTATCAGAAGAATTACTACCTTAATCTGCTTATTTGCAGGCTACCTAGTAAAATGACAGCATCCTATGGCAATGCTGATGGTATGACTGAGTAGTACTCTTTTCACTTGTCATCAGACATTGCTACTGCCTTTATAGCTCTACAAGTGAATTAAAGCCTCAATGCTTTCATGCTTCCCACAGTGCACAAATAGCTTAATTCGGAGTTTAGAGCAATCTTTTCACTGGAGAGAAAGCAAAAGAACCAAAATCTCTTGCTATATACTTGTAGATTGGATGGTGCCTTGCGTTTCCGAGGGCTTTAGAATGCATGTTTTGTTAGCAAGCTTGTTCTGCTTGGAATCTGTGTACTTGCAAAGTGTTTGAGCTTTTTAAGGCAGAGGTATTAATTCATAGGAATTTTATTCTTTATCCTAAATCTGAACATTTTTTAAGTACAGAAATGGATGGTTCATGGCATCTTCACAGTCTTGTTTGTCATGAAGAGACATTTATACCCTGTGTACATGTGTTTTAAAGGTATTGTCTTGGCTCTTTTTCCATAGTACAAGAGCTGTTTTATGTTGCTTGCAGTGAATATAGAAATATCTGATGAGTTTTCCTTTTGCTAGTAGATACTAGAAAGGAAAGCAAGAAGAGACAAGAGAAAATTGTCACTAGGCTAAGCAAGGAGTCTGAGTTCCCTTAGAATACCTTATCTAATCAGTTTACATGAGACTGGGTTGGTACTAAAAGCTGTATTTTTTCCTTTCCTTTTTTCCTCTCCAGGCAGGTAATTGCTGTATTCAGTAGCATGTGGTTCAGTTGTATATTTTCCCAGTGATCTGTGGTTTGACTTCTCAGTACCACTGACAGTTTATCTCTCAGTCATCTTGGAATCATAGAATTACAGAATCATTTTGGTTGGAAGAAACCTTTAAGGTCATCAAGACCAACCATTAACCCAGCACTGTCAAGTCCCCAGTAAACCATATCACTCAGCACATCTATACATGTTCTAAATACCTTCAGAGATGGTGATTAATGCTTCCCTGGGCAGCCTGGGCCAAGACTTAACAACCCTTTCAGGAAAGAAATTCCTCCCTATATCCAATCTAAACCTCCCCCCCTGATACAACTTGAGGCCATTTTCTCTTGTCCTTTCATGTTAACCCAGGAGGAGACCAACCTCCACCTTGCTCCAGCCTCCTTTCAGGTAGTTGTAGAGAGCAAGAAGGTCTCCCCTGTGCCTTCTCTTCTCCAGACTAAACAACCCCAGTTCCCTCAGCCACTCCTCATCAGGCTTGTTCTCTAGACTCTTCCCCAGCTTTGTTGTCCTTCTTTGGATGTGCTCTGGCATCTCAATGGTCTTTCTTGGATCTGAGGAGCCAGTGGTGAGTTGTGGCCTAACCAGTGCCAAGTAAAAGGGAGCAATCACTGCCCTAGTCCTGCTGGTGACACTATTTCTGATACAAGTCAGAATGCTGCTGGCCTTCTTGGCCACCTGGGCATGTTGCTGGCTCGTGTTCAGCAGCTGTCAGCCAACAGCCCTAGGCCCTTTCCTGCTGGGAAGCTTTCCAGCCACTCTGCTCCAAGGCTGGAGCACTGCATGTGGTTGTTGTGACCCACATGTGAGAACCCCCAGCCCCTGAGCTTTTTGAACCTCATCCCATTGGCCTCAGCTTGTCCAGATTCTTCTTTAGAGCCTTCCTAGCCTCAAGCAAACCAAGGCTTCTGCCCAATTTGGTGCCATCTGCAAACTTACTGAGGGTGCGTTTGATCCCCTCATCTAGATCATCAGTGAAGATAGAAACATCTTCATGTTTTCTGACAAGGCTTCTCTAGATCTTTCTCCAGCAAACCTGAGTCTTATCAAAACTATTTAGATTGCCTTCATCTGCAGAGCTGAGGATTATTTTAACAAAGCTTATGGTCATTTCCTAGCAAAAGCATTGGATTGTTGTGATTTACCTGTTCTCTAAGTGCTGCAGTTCAAGTCTGAGCAACAGAAGGTGTTTTGCTGAAGAACCTCACAGTAGAGAAGGTATTGCCAGAGTTTCTTTACAGAGCATTGGCATCATTGTTTTTTCTCTTCCTGAAGAAGGAATGTGAAATGGCATTTTGGCTTTTCAGCTTTAGTTAGATTTTGGGTGTTCATCTTTCTCTCATCCCTTATATAAATCACTGAATCTTTTGTCTCTCTCCGGCTTTTTAAAGAGATCTAGTTAGTGTGCTGTGATTAGCTCGAAGGATGCTTATCAGGTGTCAAAACCAGAAAAGATGTTCACTTAGGGAGGTCTAAACATAGCAGTTCTGTTGGGATGATGGTTATGAGTTTATACAAGATTGGTTGTGTCAGTATTTCACAGGACTGGTTGTCTACTCAGGGTAGACTACAAGGGCCTTGATGTGCTTTCTCTTGTTCTGCTCCCTAGTCCACACCTCTGATTTGTTAGGAGGCACACTCAGTTGTACAATCTGCAGACAGCTCTAAGAGCTCTCCGTGTGCTTACTAAGACTTAATGAATCAGCAGGGCTTCTAGGTCAGACACTGCATTTCATGAGGCTGTGTTTTCAAAATCAGTGTTTAAGGAAATCCAGTCCTTTCATAGGTGAGTGACTAGGACTTCCTGATGAAGATGTCTACATGAAAGTTTTCTTTAGAGGTTAAATATCTTCCTTGGGTTAAGATGCTTTTTGTTCCATGCAACCACTGATGCATCTCTATTTAACAGACTGCTTTTGAGGGTTTGGTAATGAACTATCTCACTCACACCAGGGGCTTTTCTGCTCTCTTTGCTTTTCCTGCATGGGATGGGACAGTGTTCAGGGTATATGCACAGCTTCAATTAAGTGGAGTTGGCTAAAAATTTCTGGTTCCTATCCAAGACACATAGGTATAGTAGGATCTATGTCAACAGGTATGCCCTTGGAAGATTGAGTTCCTGTAAATAAGCAATTCTTGTTAAGTTTTATGTATGTGTGATGCTTTTTATTAGCTTTTTTTACTGTAATCCAGCAATACATTCTACTGCTTTTTACAGGACTAAAGTATTACCTAGATTACTGCTTTACATTTGCCTTGGGGGTTGAAAGTGCATTAACCTTTACTCAGGTGTCACAATAAAAATGGAATCTGTAAATGCTGTTGCACTGCTAATCAGAAGTTTTAAAATGAAGTTCTTTTGCTTCTAAATTGTGAATATTTTAAAAAATTTTGTGGACAACTATTGTTTAAAGAATAGTTATGAGAACAAATCCTTGACTTCTGTACAGTATGGATCAGAATTCCATGGGATTATATAATGCCAGGAACACAAACTTCAAAAGAAGTAGTAAATCATGATCTAGTAATGGGAATTGACAGTGTTTATTTACACTTACTGGGAGGAGGTTTTGTTTCCTGTAGACACCATATAACCCTTTGAACTGCTTTTTTGGACTCTTAACAAGTTTTTAATGTGCAGAACTGCTTATGCACCTTTCTAAAGTGATTGTGTTTCAAGTTCTGGGCAAAACCAACTAAATTAAACTTGAATTTATTGACAAAGTCACTCTCTGTTTGCTCAGTCTTCATTATATGTAATTGCCATGTTAAAATTATGGGCTCAGTTCTTTGCCAGGTGATAGGCAGGACTATGTAGTTCCTAGGTTGAATTAGCACAGAGTTGCAATGGAAATTGTAACAAACCTCCCTGAAATACTGGATCTGGGCTTTTCAATATCAAGTTTTGAGATACTTGAATTTCAGGTTTTTGGTGCTAGCTTTGACTTGCCACATAACCTCTGTGCCTAATTAGTTTCTTCTTAATTACTGAGTAGGAGAAATGTTGAAAAGCTTCCACATTTGGGTAAGTTTACAGGTCACTACAATGCTATGTGCTTTAAAGGCTTATTATCAAGTCTAATTTTTATCTATTTATTTCTGAAGTCAAGATTTCAGGAGCTTGCTTATTAAGAATCATGGTGATGATGTGCTTTTAGAGATTTTAAAAGGAATTTGCTCTACAAAAATATAGTAGAAAGAGGTAAATCTAGTCTCCTTCTAGAGACAATCATCAGTGAATAGCACAACCACATTTTGAACTTGATGCCACTCAGATGATAGTAGATAACTGCATATAATCAAATTCCCTCGCTTGCCTTCTTCTACAGCACTTTTCCTAGCTGGAATTCCAACTCATCTAGTAATCATCTGTTTAGCATTGATCATGAGAGTTCTGATTAACAAACTTCTGGCTTTGTTTTTTTTATCATATATAGCTCTTCAGTAAATATTCAACATGTATATTTAACTCATAGAATTTGGAAAGATAAATATATCAAGCACCACAATGTGAATAAATACAACTCAGGAGGTTTGACATCTGGTTGCTTGTGGGAAAGAGGCTCTGGAAATGTTGCACTTCCCACACTTTTGCTATTGTTGGTTACAGAACATTGGAACAAGCAGTTGTTGGGTATTTTTTGAGAAACTACTGAAAATACTCCATTTTGAGTTATAAGTAGCTATGTGGGCCTGGGTCTATCAATAACTGCACTTGACTAATGCTTTTTTGGCTGGCAGAACTTAGAAAGTGTGATTTGGGTTTTTTTTCAGTGAAATGTCTCTTCTGTAATGTGTTATTTGAACTTTTAGGCTTGGAACAACACATGATTCCTGTAGTGAAGATATGTATAGTACCTTGCTACAAAGGTATCATCAGCTGGAACAGGAAATGGGTCAAGTTGCTGAAGCATGGCTTGAATGCCAGAAAAGAATAGATGATTATGTTGATGAACAGGTAAGAACCATGTCAACAGTGTTAAGACTTATTATATAGGGAGCAGCACATGCAAGGCTTTGTCTCCAGTGGAGAGTTTCTTTGGTAATTTTATCAACAAAATTTAACTCTCTTTTTGATTGATGTCAGTCTTTCAGAATAGAAGAGAGCACTAATATACAAATACATAATGATGACTGTCCAGAAACATCTTCAGGTTGTTGAAGCAGATTGTTGTGCTGTTGTTTAGAGATGATCTTGGAACATTTTTGACTAACTTCAGCTTTTAAATTACTCATAGCATGGTAATGTGAAACTGTCATTTGCAGATGCCACTAGGAAAAGGTGGGGGAAAAGCCACCAAAACACAGAAACCTCCAAGCAACCAAAAAAAAACCCCAACAAAACCCCCTAAGCTTCCAAAATAATAATGGCACTAAATGAAATTCAAAGAAAGAGGTTGCTATTAAAAACTATTACATGTTGAATTGTGTAATGATGACCTTCGCACAGCTGTCAAAATCAGAATACTAGTCTCCCTACATAAATATTTGAAACCTCAGAAGTTATCCTTTTTTAATCAAGTCTGTGTTTTAATAGCTGATTTTTCTGAGTATTAGGATTATGGAGATCCAGTTTGAGGTTTAGTAATGCTATGTTACTCCTGTAGATAGCATATTTTAAAGTATTATAGTACACTGTAAATGTACTCCAGAAGCTGTTTCCTGAGATGAAGATTTAAGTGAACTTCTACCATTAATTCACTCAGTGCCTTCAAGCTGGAGACAGGCCATCACCAGTTTTACTTTGAGATTGTTCTACACTTGGGGTCTGCATCTGTGAGCTGTCAGTTATGAAGTTTCCTGTTGGCTGCTGTTGTGCACTGGAATATTTAACTGGACCTCAGTAAAATGTCATGACCTCACACTTTGTGCTGCTGGAAGTCACTTTCCCTTTGATGTTAGGTTTTTTTGGCTGTCTGGTGCTGCCACTCCAGTAAGAAAGGAAGCTCAGTTCACTTCTCATCTCTCACTTATTTTTCCAGAAGATGGAATTTCTGGAGTCACATTCTTATAAAGCTTCTGACTTGACTGATCTGCATCACTTCAAAATCAACTCTTAACTGATTTTTCTGTAGTTCTCTGTGTGAAGTGATCATGCAGCTGCCTTAACAGCATTTTTTATCTGCTTAGTGAAGCCTGTATCCTGATTTAAGCAGAAACCCTTCTCCCATATGGGGAGACTTAGTGTGATGAATTCTTACTTCTTGCAAAGGAGGGGTGGTAAGGGAAGCAATTCTAAAACTTAATAATTTTAAAGGAGATATTTGTATGTAGATTCCTGGATCTTCATTCACGAAGCCTAGCCATGATGATGATTTATATGTAGATAAAATTGCACCTTAAAACTCCTGTGGTTACACTCTTTTTTCATCAAAATACATCATTCACTGTGACCACCTTACCTGAATTCTCAGTGATATTTTTGTCAACAAGGTGGAAAACAGAGAGCCTGGCTACTATGGAAACTGTGGATCTTAACAGTGAATGCACGTTCATTATTTGCTGTGTCTTGGCCTAGCAAAATTGTGAGGGTTTATTGTTAGTGTACCTGCAGTTAACTCAGGGAATCCTAAATATATCTTGATCCTTTGCATAACTAATGGCTAGATAGTCATATGTACTTTGTGTGAAAGTGTTTCCCTTTTTTTTTAATGAAAAGAGGAATACAGGAATGCCTTTGCTCATCTCCACAAGAGCTCAGGGAGAGCTTCTTGCTTTTCTCTCCATTTTCCTCTGTGGTTGTTTTGTTACCTTTTTTAACAGTCCTGGCCAACTTAATAGGAAAAAATAGTATTGTACAGGCATAATTGGTTTTTGTTTTTATAGTGATTGTACAAGTAATTGAACCACTTACTGGTTTTGAGTGCTGAAAGCTTGTCATAAGTGGAATGAATTTTATTATTTCTAGTAAAACTGGCTAGGAAAATACATTAGATGAAATTAGGTGGAATTTGAGATGCTCAAATGTGCTATTCACATTTGATACAGAGTTTAAAATTTGGAAGCAACAAGCATCCTGTTATGTATGTATGAACACCAGAGTTCTCACAAATGATCTAGTGGTTGGTGTCAGTTGTGACCAAACTGCTGGCTTTGATTCATGACTAAATCTGTTTCAGAATACTTGTTCACCTGCCTGTCTCACTTCATTCACCATGTCCTGTCTGATGAATCTCAAAATAGTTAGCCTCAAATAAAGAGGGAGGAATGAAGAGGGTGGTGGTGGACCTCTCTTCTACATTTTGCAGCAGTGGTAGGGTATTCATTGCAGATGTGAAAGGCTGAAGTGTAAACTTTTCCTTCTGATGGCATCTGAATTTATCTCCCACTCCCTAACATGAATTCTTGGGCTTGAATCATGTGATTTTTATTGTACCTGCTTTGTTCCGCTGAAATAAATATTCATTGGGGAAAAGAGGGGACAGGAATGATTTCCTATTATTAATGGAATTAATAACCTAAGATGCTTGTAGATATGGAGTGTTGGAAAGGCTGTGAAGTTGGAAACAGGAAAACTTTAGCTTCAGCCCCTGTTGCCATTAATACTCAAGAGTACCCAGACTTAAACCGTGCTGTTTTCTTTGACAGTTGTTTGGCAGGCTTGAGTAGGCAGCTCCCAGTTAATGCACTGGCTGTTTTAAACATCATTCTTTGGCATTAAAGTCTTCTCTCATAACATATAGTGAATGTAGGTGCCTGTCTTTGGTGAGGATTCAGCTAGGTGGCAGGGTACCTAAAGCAGTGAGTGTTACTGTGTTTAAATACAACTCTGGGGTTCTCAGAAGGTGATAGTACAGCTAGGGTGAAATTTCCACACAAGATCTGCAGTACCTTTCAGTGTGTCTTAAGAAATGATATCAGTGGTTCAATAGTTCATGCATGTACCTGAAAAACTCTTTTTTTTTTGGTGTTACTGTAACCTCACTGGATCAAGGGAAAACAAAATCCACTCTAGCAATTAAAATTACATACTGCTGATTGTTTCAGAAATTCATTAGGCAAAACTTTACCACTTCATGTACTGTTTCAAATATGCAGCTTAGAATTTCATTTCCCAAGTTAAATAATGATAATAGCAATAATACACTTAATAGTAAGGCTTTAAACTTTTTACTAAGTATGATTTTCTGGAGACATGCTTTTGAAGAAAAACAAAATTGCTGATGTTATAGCCTACAGGACTTTGGCTCACTTAGCATATCTTTGTGAAGCAATTTGTTATATTGTATAAGGTGGTAGGATTTTTTATTAATTAGGTAAATAAACCACTAGCCCTGTAGAAGATAACCTAGGGAGTTGTTTTTCCTCACTCTTAAAGTGTAAGATACAAGAGGAGAAGCTTTATTCTTGCATTTTGCTGTGTTAAAAATAATGGAAACTTTTTGTTCTGCCAGAGTGAACCTATTTACTAAATCAGAAAATTACCATTTGTGTAAAAAAAGTTACAGGCTCTGTGCATTTGTGGTGATGTGATTCAAGGATGAGTAATTACAGAGTATCTTTTCAGCCTTAGATAAACCATGAGCATGAAACACATTGAGGAATAAAAGTGGTAAATAGTGTTCTTTGACTGGGTGGTTAGTTCCATGTGTGATACATCAGAGTTTGCACTTGAGCCTTTTTGAGACCTTGTTCAGAGTCCTGTATCTCTAGATTTAATGGATTTTTGTGCATCTGAGCTGTTGAGGATTTAGTGCTAATCGCATCTTATTGAAAATGCCATGAAAATCCTTAGTGAAAAGATCTATAAACATAAGGAATAACAGTGGGGAAAATCTGCCTGAAAAATAGCGTGAATAAAATACCAAATCTTACGTTTAAGTGACTCAAATGATTAGCAAATAAAATACACCTCATATTGATGAAGTAAGTACTTTCAGAATAGGTTTAATGAAACTGATAGACCAATTGACAAGAGCATAGGTGTTCTATGATTAAATGAATGAGTTTTCCTTAAATTCTGTTGTAGATGGCAATGAAAGCAAAGCAACGCATGCTAAAGGAAGACTGGGAGTTTTTTAAACAGAGGCGGTTTATTGAAGAGCAGGTAGGATGTTTCTTTACTTATACTAATGCTTCATGTCTATTTGAAGATGCAACCATAGGAGTATAGTATATTGTACTAGTTTTCATGTGATCTGATTCTAGGATCTATGCCAAACATGAAATCTGATGAGCTAAAATAAAGAAAAGCAAGAAGAGCATGTAAATAGTATGTCATCTCAATTAGTACAAGGTCAAAAACATAAGCATCATAGTCTTGGGATTGAATAGCAGATATTTAAATACTTTATGCAATTAAAAGGGGAATTTTTGATGCCTTAGAGTTGGATTCAAAACAGCCAGTACATTGAGAATGGAGCTGCCTGGATGTACATGACAGGGAATATTGTGTTCAAGATTTGTAACAAATTCCCTTGTGTATGCAGAGCTGGGGAGCGTGAGCCACAGTAGGAGGGCAGATGATTTTATCTCTTAAGGCTCTGGAGATTCTACATCTGTTCAGTGGGGAAAAAGCTGAGCAGAACTACCTGCCTTCTTTAAGCAGTAGCCAGAAGTAGTTCCTACCTTGTTATAAAACTGTCTGCTGTGTAAGACTCAATACTCTCCTCTGTAGCCTAGAAGTGTTCAAGTATGTCTCATGCTTTCCATAAGAGTACAGTGTGACCTGGCTAGAATTAAGACTGGATGGGGAGCCTCTCCATTCCTGTACCACTGTGCAGAGAGAAGTGCTAGTTATGTGCCAGAGTATGACAGGACACTTTAATAAACTTAAGCTTAGATTAGCGATATCTCAAAGCAGTCATCAGTAAGTACTTTTTCATATAAGGAACATAAGCCTGTGTTAACTATGTCTTTAGTACATCTGGTATACAGGGCTCCTTACAGCACTTGAGGAGGAATCCTCTTTTTCCTTTATCCTAATTGCTCTTAAATGATCTGTAAGCCCATGGCTACTAAGGTAAGGATCAGGTCTGGGCATCTATGGAAATTGAAGCTTAGGCACATCCTTGTTTAACCCAAGGTTTGTAGGTACCTAATGAAATTAGGTGCTTTCAGGATTAGGCCTCTGTTAGGTGGAGGTTATTTGGGTTGTATTTTTTCCCTAATGCAGTCAGGTCCTGTTGGGCAGCTGCTTTGTTCCTTGATTCCATCCTATTGAGGCTACAGAGTTAGTCCTAATTCCTTTTTTGCAAGCTAAGGATGAGTTTGCATTCCTCTCCATTTGTCAGCAGTGTCCTTTTGTCACACCATGAAACAAGGCAAGAGCTGCTCAAGTTTAGAGTGTGCCAGCAGAAGTACCATGCAAGATGCACATACAAATGAGCCAAGGAGATGGACTTGCCTACTCCACTATTTCATAGTAGAAATGTACTTTCTTTCAAGAGTTTCAGTGCCAAATGTTTCTTGTTTGTAACTTTGACTCTCTCTTTCCCTCATAATCAAAACAACACCTTCCTGAAATTATTCTGCTTTTGAAAATATTTTGTCCCAAGAAGCCTTTTTGATTTATGTAACTTGTTAATCATCATGTGCCATTGAATTGTTAATAGAAAGACTTGCACTACTAAAACACTGCCTTTATAATTTACTTCAGCTTAATAACAAGAAAGCACTAGCTGGGGAGAACAACTTCACAGACACAATGAGACACATGCTGTCATCACGTTTGAGCATGCCTGACTGCCCCAACTGTAATTATAGAAGAAGGTGAGCTGATGTTTTTCATATGAAATCATAATAAATCATTGCTTTCTTGTTCAAGGAAAAAGGAAATACATTCTTTGGAACAAAAATTGTGGTTACTTGGAATGAAAGCTACTTAAACAAGGTGATAAAATTCTGGAATCTTTCTTCTTTACCAGATGCACTTGTGATGATTGCAGCCTCTCCCACATTCTAACGTGTGGCATCATGGATTCTCCAATAACGGATGATATCCACATGAACCAACTGCCACTACAGATTGACTCTGCTCCCGATTACCTCTCGGAGATCCGCCCACACAGTATGTCTTCAGCAAGTTCAGGATCAGGTTCCAGCTCACCTATTACAATTCAGCAACATCCCAGACTGATCCTTGCAGATAATGGTTCTGCACCAACTTTGTAAGTTCTTGGGGGTTTTTCCTGGTTTAAGATTTTGTGGTGAGTTGGACTTAAGGAGGCAAGTTCCATTGGTTGATTATCATTATGTAGTGCTGGTGTTCCCTCAGAAAATTATTTAATAATGGTACTATATTCAGCAGACCACAACTCCAGTGCTCCATAAATAATGCTGTGAAGTTCTTAAACATTTCTGAAGACACTGACTTAACAATATTGCTCCAAATGTGTGTAACATGTACTTTCTTGCTTTGAGATCACAAGAACATCAGATAGTGACCTACTTTAGAGCATCTTTTTAGTCACATTTTCTTAGACTGAGCAGGGGAACTGGTGATCTTTTCCTTGAGAGGTGGTCATTTCATATAAATCAGTTTAGTTCCAAAAAAGGTTTTATTAGGAGGCTTTTAGAATTGTTGAAGTCGTATTAGCCACGAGTCTTGCAATCAGAAATTATTGTCCCTATCAAAAGTATCTGCCAACCTCTTCCTTTTGTACAGATTCTACTGACTATCAGGTTTGAGACATTCGTCTAATTGTAGGCTTCTACCCCTTCCACATCTGAAGGGTTAAAACTGCTTGGTGTAGGCTGAGGTTAGAGCACAGCTAAGCAGCAGTCTCCTACCATGGGATATTGTAAAAAGACTATATAAAGGAACAGGACTTCAGTACTGGTGGGAACCCTAATGACACTAATTTTTTGGTTGGACTTGGTGATCTGAGAGGTCATTTCCAACCATGAATGTTCTGTGATTCTGTGAAATGCCTGTTAGTACAGTCAAGGAAATTGGCTTTAGCATTCTGTGTTCATGTGGTGTGATGAGGGAGGACAGTGCAGGTGTGTGGAATGTTTCTGAACTTAGCCAAGTGATAGTAATCAATTTCTTCTAAACATTTACCTGTACATCATCTACCATCAATGGGTTAGTCTTCCATAACAGGACTTTAGTTTCTGAACCCATCTGGGGAGTGCTTGAGAATAGATGATGTGGTGGTATGTTTAGCTATACATTCTTCTATGTGTGGTTTGGAATTTCTGTTAACTCTCATTAGTTTTGGTGCTGAAGTATCCAAAACAGTTCAGTTTGTCTCTTCAGAAGCTAGTTCAGTTGAATTCAAGAATTAATTTACTGTAAGAAGTCTATTTTTAGGGGAAAAAACAGTGTTCCTTGGGGAAGGGCTGTTTTATGTCTCGTATCTGATGTGTTTTATTTCCTCATTGCATATTTGAAATATGCCTAATGCTGCCATCATGTAATTAAATTCTGGTGCAGTATCTTGTGGAGTGCAAAAAGATAAAAGTGCACAGTTTAAGAGCTCTTTGAAGAGCTCTAGATGGCTGTAGAAACAGGAACTAACCAATCTTTGCAAAACTTCCCTGGAGCAGGTAATTAAAGAGCCATCTTCTGTCTGTGTGTGGGGGGGAAATATCCATTAAGTATTTTAGAGCAGATTCTGAAAAGCACATAGATTTGGACTTGAATCAGTTCCACTCCAGCCCAAACCTGGACAATGAACTAATGGCTATTGAGAAATTGAAGAGCTCCTGTGATGTGTTCAGTGTTCCCTACATACTATTACTGATTTGATGTTTAATGTATGGAAAACCTTGAATTTTATGTTTTGTTTTTCATAGCTTCTGTAAAGGAATTCCTTGGCATAAGGCTTTTTTTCATCCAATTATAAAGGTCATCTGTATCCTGTCATTATCAATTCCATAGATTCTTGGTCAGAAAACAGTGGTAGAAAAGTCCTTTGTAGAAGTAGCAGAGAATCTTATTTTTAATCCAGCCTCATTCAGGCATGCAGCTGCTATAATCAGTAGAATTATATATGGCAGATAATCTGATTTTATGTGCTTGAAAAAAATAAGTTCAGTTGGATAACTTAATAGATGATCCTTTGACTCCTGTTTGGAACATTTATACAAGGAGTACCCCCAACTTTATTTTGTTTATGTGTTCTACCTGCTTTCACACTTCGACAGTGCCCGAGGTTACTGAGCACTGTGATTTATCTAAGCTTCTTTTCCTTTCAGTGGTAGTGATGATGAAGATGTTGCACCCTTATCAGCAAAATTTGCTGATATCTACCCACTGAATAATTACGATGACGCCGAAGTTGTAGCCAACATGAATGGAATTCACAGTGAGCTGAATGGTGGAGGTGAAAACATGGCATTGAAAGATGAGGTACAGCTTTTACACTGTCCTATCTTCTTCTGGCAGTTGGCTGTGCCTGATGGAGAAAGGCCTGCCCTTCACCCCTCTGTTAATCAGTTCATGTTGTCCAGTCTCCTCAGGTAAGCAGTACAAGCAGCAGTTCCTCAGAGGCAGACGATGAAGAAGCGGATGGGGAGAGCAGTGGTGAACCACCAGGGACTCAAAAGGAAGAAATGTCTTTAGGAAAAAGGACATTAAGGAAAGATGAGGCAAAAACGGATAGTCCACCACCTTCTTACCCCAGTCAGCAGGTACAGTAACCTAAAACCAAGACTTTCAGTAAGTTAATTTGGAGATGTGACTACTCAAATGGTTATGTATTTACCTCCTCAATGAAATATTTAACTTCTATCATGTTATCAATAGGTAGGTATGATGCCTAAAGTAATTTTCAGTTGATTAAATATTATATGACTGACTAATGGCTTGTATGATTTATATGGCCTCAGACCTCTGACAAACTAGTTAGAAACTGGTGAACAGATCCAGCATTTGTTGTGGAAAATAAAAGAAGATTATGTAAGTCGGCTTGCCTTAGGGAAGCAAACTAAAATGCAAGATGAAAAGGCAGATTTACACTTTCTCTTTCTTTGAGGAAAAAGAATTTTCTCAGAATTATTCTGAGGAAGTCTCAATAACATTCTTTTTAGCCTGACTTTCTAAAAATTCTGCTGCAATCAAGTGATTGATTTCACTGGTATCTGTCATGCATTTGAGATTCTTTGGCATTTTCTATTGGGATTGCTCATTTCTTCAGTATCTTTGTTTCTTTTTGGATTCCTTTTCATGCTCAATACCTCATGTACATCACTGTTATCTTTTTTCCATTTTCATTTGTTAGTAGATGAGTATACTGTTGTTTTATGAATAGTTATTCTTCTCTACGCATCTAAGTAAATCCTGTAAATATGCACCTAAGTAAATCCTGGAATTTCCTGTATCTGTATGTGCCCATTTCTTCTTGTCCTTTCACGTGATACCATTGAGAGAAGTCTGGCTCTGTCCTCTCTCCTCTTCTCTGCCCAGTAAGGAGCAGACACTGCTAAGATCACCCAGAGTCTTGTCTCTTGAAGCTGAACAGCCCTAGCTCTCTCAGCATCTCCTTGTATGACAGATGCTCCAAGGTCTAAATAATCTTTGTGGTTCTTCACTGGCCTCACTGCAGCATGCCCACATCTCCTCTACTGGGGAGCCTTGTGCTTGTATTGCACAATGTCTCTGGGAAAAAGTTACATTTTCAAATGTAAATAAGCAGTTTGAACTAGAAGTGGGATGAACCAGAACAATCTGCTTCTGTAAAACAAGAAAAATTGTGTGTCCTTCCCCCCCCCTGCCTAGCTTCTACAACTAAAAGGTTGTATTCCTTGCCTGTTAAGTCAGTAGTGCTGAGCATAGTGGAACAATCACTTCCCTTGACATGCTGCAAGTGTTCTACCTCATGCAATTTAGGATTACTTCCAACTTTATCAGCTTATTACTATTTTTACACATACTATTTTTTTTTTTTTTACACGCTTGGAAAATAATAATCCAGTTTGAATGTTTTATAGTGGGGCAGTTAATTGCCTAGTAACAATCAGATGCTGTCAAGGTTCCTCTTCCTGTCTGTTCTTGATTATTTGTATCAGTATCTTGCTTATCACTGATAGTGGTCATTAAAAGTCTAGTTAGTATGAAATACTGTCAATATTAAGGGCTTTCTTAACTAAGATAAAGATCCTTCACTGGTGCTTTTACTCCACTAGATGATTTTTCTGCTGGTATAGATGAAAGAATTCTGTGGATGCTCTGAGAATATTAACTAATGTCTGCAAAATGAAATAACATTAAAGATTACTAAGAAAAAAGATGGTGAAAATAGCTGATCTTACTGGCTGTCGAGTAGATAGATAATTTTATTTGTTTGGTTTTATTGTGTTACAGGCTGACCAAGGTCCAAATGCTTGTGAATGTCATGTTTGCAAACAAGAAGCTTCAGGTCTAACAGCCTCTGCACTTGCAGCTGGACGCCTGCCTGCTGGTCACCAGTTTATGAATCCTGAAAAACCAGCACATCCTGCACTTCATCTTTATCCTCACATTCATGGACATATACCATTGCATACAATTCCTCATCTGCCTCGGCCCCTTATCCATCCCACTTTGTATACAGCTTCTCCCTTCACACACAATAAGGTAAGCCTGAAGAAGGAGATGGTTCCATCCTCATCCCACGTGTACAAACCAGCATGACTGAGTATCAAACCAACCAGGAAAGCTGCTTTAAATTGTGGTCTGTTTGCAGTAGTCTTTATGGAGGAAAATGGTGAGGGATAGGGAACAGGACAGCTTCAGAACTGGTGGAAGGTTCATATAGCACAGGGCTGAGGGTAGCTTTTGTCAGGAAGGCTGATAATTTCCTTACTGTGGTTAGAAAACATGTGGAGTGAAATGAGTCTTGAAGGTAGAAACAGCAGTGGGACTTTAGTCAGTGTGATGGGACTAATTAAATTTTCATCTCATATATATCAAAGGTCAAAATATAATAGTCTGTTTTGGAAATAGTATCCTTAGGTTTCTAGTTCAACATGTTGTGGGTTTCTTTTTTCTTGAGGAAAATTGAGGCACAGGAGTCTGTCTGTAAGGAGTTTTTTTGTTCTTTGAGATAAGTTGCTTTTTCACAGGCTCTGCAAAATTCTTTTCACCATAAACTTGTAAGTAATAAACAAGAGGAAGATGTACAGCAAAGTTTGGGGTCAAGTGACAGACTTTCAGAACTATGAGCCAAAACCAAGACTTATTATTAACATGGTGGTTTTTAATGTACTGTTTAGTTCAGTTGAATTGTGGGTGCTGCTGAATGGGGCAAAAAGCCTTTGTCACTAGGTACACATTCCTGTCTTCTCCCTTTCATCTGGTCTAGTGCTCTTGTGCTTGCAAGGGGAGTAGCTTAGTTCACTAAGATGACTGACTTACTCTTACTGTCCTTCTTAACATCCACTTTGTTGCTGTCTTTATGATGTCTCTTCCTTAGCCCTGTTGCAGTGCACCAATTGTGTAACAAGAGCGTGCCAGCCTGCCATTGTTGTACTCAATCTTCTGCCATCTTTCAAGAGCACTTCTTGCATACCTTATGGCAGTCTACTCAAGCTCCCACTTAGCTACTTAAGCTCCCACTCCTGGTCTCTGGTGTCTTTCCTTCTGGAAGACCTTTGTGTGGCAGAACATCTGCAGCATGCTCTCAAGGCTGCACCAGAAGCCCTGTGCAGATTAGCACTTAGTGGCTTTGTAATGCAGACCAGATCCATTAGCTCTGGCACAGCACCTGACCCAGCTGGGTGTTTATGTATTTATACTGTGCTAAAGCTGGAAAGACATACGGAGAAGCTGAAGCTTTAGGGAGCCTTTTAAGAGCCAGCTGAACTCAGCAGAGCTGGTAGTGAATGAGCTAATAAGCCCTGTTGGATCAGGCTTTGTTCATCATGGGTAGGCTGTTCTGCCCTCTGAAGTGTTCCTTTGTACCCATGTATATGAGTTTTGTTCAGTGCAGGGTATTCCAACCTCTCTTACCTTCACCATTAGGCAGATAATGAAGCTCCTCCTTTATAGTAAAAGGAGGGTGGGTGTATATGTAGTTTTACTTGTGTTTAGACTTTCATGTCTGAAATTTCATTGGACTCAGATGATATTTCTAGTATCTGTACTTCAGCATAGCTTTTCATTGCATCAAATCTAGCACATAAATAGAACAAACTCACTTTTCCTTGGATTTGTCAAAGGTGACAGTAATTGAATATAATGCTTGCATTGCACAAGGTCTCTGGGACAAACTTACATTTTTAAAATGTGAATAACCAATTTCAGCCAGAAGGAATGAGATGAGCCAGAGAAATTTGCCTCTAAAACAAGAAAAAGTGTGTACCCTTTTTTTCCCCCACCTCAGTTGCTCCTTAAATTGAAAAGCTGTGTTCCTTGACTGTTAAGTTTTAAGTCAGGAACCTGTTAATACTTGGAGATGAAAAAACCAGGAGACTGTAATAAAGTTTAAAGTTACGTTTTCAGATAAGAAATGTTTTATTTCTTTTTCTTCTGTGCTTATGTTCAATCCTGAAGTGTTTGTAATCTCTTTATCACAATTGTCTTACGTGCTAATGAGTATTGTTTCACAGAGGATTGGTTCTGTCAGCTTGGGCTTTGAAAGGTAATAATTCCTAACAAGTTCTACATTCAGACAAATACTGTTTTTAATTAAAAATGAGGGCCTACCAGTATATACTAATCCAAGTATTTTTGGAGAGTGCTTTTTTGTGTTCAACAATTAGCTGAATCTAAAAGCAATGTTTGATTATAAAGCATATACATTTTCATCCACTCTGTGTAATATGTTATCTGGATAAAAAGCCAACAAACCAATCTGGGAAGTATTGTTTATTATGCTTTTTAGAATGCCTTTCCCAATTGAAACACCATGATTTGAATATTGCTGTTGGAGTGACTGTGTAAGCAAACAGAATATTAATGAGGAAAATACTCTTTATTTTTGTAGGCATTACCACCAGCTCCAGTTCAGAATCATACAAACAAGCATCAAGTATTCAATGCATCTCTCCAAGATCATATTTATCCAAGCTGTTTTGGGAGCACTCCAGATTGGAATAGCTCTAAATTCATAAGTCTTTGGGGTTCAGAGATGATGAATGACAAGAACTGGAATCCTGCTACATTTTTGCCTGATACCATTCCTGGTGAGAGTTTGTTACTACTTCACACTGACTAGTTAAAAGCCTTCTGTTTGGAAATGGAGTGTGGCACTTCTTTTCCAGGAATGTTAGGTTTCATCATTATGGTTTTATAAGATGGGATTCTGGCAGAGGTTTGCTGCCATTTCTGCTCCAGTGGGGCTGAAAATTGAAAAATAAATTCTTATGTATTGAGGAGAGGATGCTAAAGGCAAAAGAACAGCACACCGTTTTTCACCTACAGTCATTGTAGAGCTATTATTGTCTTTAGAAGTTCAGGGTTGCAAAGAAGTGGGAAGTAAGGGGAAACCTAAATAACTTCTGGTTTTCTGCCACAAAGGCTTGCTCTTTTTCTACAGGGTCTTAAGAGCACTGGCAATGTGGTACTACATTCTACTTCTTATAGTGCACAGAGATAACTGCATTGTCATTTAAAAAGAGGCATAAATCAAGCAAAAAATTAATTTTAGCTGAGAAGCCTTTGGAAATACAAATGGTAAAGTAAAACAGAATAGGAGAGAACTAAGAAAGAGATCTTTCCATTCACATCATACCAAATATTAAAATGCCTCTCATTTTATTGAAAATTTATTAAATTTTGTCTATATTGGCTTTTCTTCCAGACTGATCTGCTAACTTGTGTCATGCTACTACAGTTGATATTTAAAAGGAAAGGCATTCAAAACTTCCAGAAACCTTCCCTAGTAAGATAGCTCAGCCATTAACAAATGTACTTAGGGGTAGCTATTCCAACAGATCATTAGTGCCAAGCTTGTGTGGAAGGTGTTACTGTAGTTAGCTGGAATTCCCATGAAGTAAAGATAAGATTTATGATGTTGTAATGATAAAAACCTAAGTTATTCCTGGTTATAATTGTTGCATGACTGACCTGGACTTCAGATAGTGAAGCTTTGTATACCTAGCATGTAAAATGATGCCCAGTTTTGATTTTTAAATGATAAATAATGATATCTGTAGCATCTTTGCTACTTGTTAACACTCATTTAGTAGTTTTTTAACAATTGTAACTTTTTAGGATTGTGACTTTGCTCTGAGACTTCTTAGCACTTTTTGTCACAACTATGTTATTTGGAGGGGGAGGGAAAGGAGGCATCACTTCACTAATCCTACCAAGCCAACACTAACAGTATAGCCTTGCTTGTCTGTATCTAAATTATTGAATGGTTAATTCTAAATGCCAGAAAGACAATTCTGTGATTCTTTATTACTGTGTGTTTCAATTGAAGGGAGTGATATATTAGCACCAGCACTCTCAGAAATAAGACCTGAAGCACTTCCTGCTACATCTAGCAATGAAGCAACAGCAGTTACTGACAGCAAAGAGAAAAAAAATGCTGCAAAGAAGAAATGTCTGTACAATTTCCAGGATGCCTTTATGGAAGCTAATAAAGTTGTTATGGCAACCTCTTCTGCCACTTCTTCTGTCTCCTGCACAGCAACTACAGTGCAGTCAAGCAGCAACCAGTTCAAAGTATCCTCCAAGAGACCTTCATCAATAGGTAAGGATTTGTAATTTATATCCAGATAGGTAACTGACTCAAGAACATTTAGCTAACCATGAAAATTATATGTCTTTATTGTGTATCTTGATGATTTTAATGAATTGCTCTTGTTACTCTTGAGTTACACTCTCTGTACTCCTGGGTAAGGAAGTGGTAACATAAAGGTGTTGATATACTGCTGATTTTTACAGAAGCTGGGAACATCCAGCACTCTGCATGGTTGTTTGTGTAGTTAATGGAGACTTACTTTAATACTAAGCAGTTCCTTTATACCCAATTTAGGTGAAGTGTTCCACAATATTAATAAAGAGGACCATAGACATTCTGCACCAGTAGCACCACGAAATAGTCCTACCAGTTTAGCATCCCTTCCTTCACTGTCTCCTGCTGCACTGTCTCCAGCCTCTACACCACATCTTCCAAATCTTGCTGCTCCTTCTTTCCCCAAAACTGCTGCAACAGCCCCTGGATTTGTGGATCCTCATTCAGGTCTTTGTCCTACTACAGTTGCACCTCCTACTTCAACCACAGACAGCTCTGTAAGTGCCCCACCAAGTGTCTGCAGGTAAGTTTTGTTGTTGTTTTTTACAACACAAGGGGAATTAAAATATAGATATCTCTTCTCCTTTGCCAGTGGTTGTAGTGTGAAAGAAGAGCTGTCTGTTCAGCAAGTGGCAGTTCAGATGCTTAGTGTGTGACTTGGTGTGAAACTACCCAAATATGATTTCCCTTGCTGAATCTAGTTACTGAGTTTAGAAGCTTCAAACCAAATGTTTGCTTACTTTTTAGAAATGTGACCTGGGATAAATAAGTATAGCTCTATTCTTCCTTACTCTCTCTTTGCCAGTCGTGATTTCTGCTGCTGATACACAAACCTGTTGGATGATCTGTCTGTTTTCTGTCATTTTGCCATTGCATGGCAAGCAGGAATGAAAAGCTGTAAACATTTTCAGGAGTCTGTAGGCAGATTTAGCTCGAACTATAAAAAAAGTCATACGTGGTCTTGAAACCTGACACATAGTAACACATTTTCCTGACAACACTTAAGACTTCTTAGATATCTGTCCTACTATTTATACAATGGTTGTAGTGTGGAAGGATGTTCTGATTTTCAAAGGCTTGCAAATGTCTTGGAGGTTGGGAGGAGATTGGTAGAGATGTCTTCTGGTAGTGTAGCTTGTTGTGGCAGGCTGGTGATGCTGCTAACTCTGATATGCTTGAAGTGTGCAAGAAAAGTAGTTGAATTATTGCTTTGAAGTACTGTCTGACCTATAGGGTTATGTTGATGGTTGCTATGAATATTGTCTCCTGGTTACTACAGTAGTTTTCAGATGTGAGATCTAGGCAGAGTTAGATAAATGCATACCTGAAGTGCTTCTAGAGGTGCCCTTATTTCTGTTGTCAACTGGTTTTATTGATGAGATCACAGAAGAAGTAACTGTTCTTTTCATGCTTGAGAAATCATTGCAGTTTTGTAAAGAAGCTTTCTTACCCAGTGCAGAGTGTGAAGCGAATATAGGCTATTGAATGCAACAGAAATCCAACTGCTGTTATCATCTCCAGGTGCCAACATAATAATTTTAGCTTGTGAGGAATGAACTGGGAGAGAACCCAGAAGCAATTATTGCAGTCCATATGAATCAGTGATGTGCTATGATGGGGAAAAAAATGCTTTATGCTCTAGTCTTTCCATCTAGTGACTGAGACACAGAACTTAGGAAGCCTTGATTTCTGTGGAATTGCATCTGATAGCCCTAGCACATGCTATCCCACCACTGGGCACTGGAATGCCAGTTCTCAACAGGCAAGAAACAGTGATGCAAAGGCTGCTCAGATTGAGTAGGCAGAATGTTGGCACTGACTGGCAGTATCTCCTGAGATGTGCAACAGTGTTGCATGCCTTTTCCCTACCTAGGGTACTGAGTTTGAGCAATTCTTCATTCCCTCCTGGGCACTAATTCCTAAAAGACTGAAGGAGAGCGGGGGAAAAAGGCACAGGGAAGGGGAAATGAAGTTTGAAAGAGTCACAAATATTTTACAGCTAAGGCAGATTATGGCCTGTTCCCACTTTTCTAAGACAAGAATAAAAAAATTCTAATGCTAGATGAGTGGATATTTTTAAATAGTTCTTATTTTTGAAGCAAGATCATATCTGTTTTTTAAGAACTGGATGGTGGATATGTTGGGTACACAGTTACACAGAGCTCTGGAGGGAGTAAACTATTATGTACCTGCTTATAGAAGAAACATGCTAGTTATTTCCCCTTGAAGGTAAAGGTGCAAACAGGGTAATAACATGTTGATTTTTCGCTGTCCTTGAATTTGTCAGGAGCTTGAAAATCTAAGATCTCTTCAGACCACAAGTGATGAGATGGGCAGCAGTTTCAAAACCATTCCATTTGAAAACCTAGCATAGCTCCTTCTGAAACTACTTTACTTGTTTCAAACCAGGAAGAACAGTTGCAAAATTCATTCTCTAGGCTGCTCTTTCAGTGAGTCACTAAGTTGAGTTTGTCTAAACCACTTTCCCATGTGTCATCTTATCTTGCTTCTTGGTTTTCAACACCTTTGCTAAGCTGCTGGATGAAGGCTTTAGGATTTGATGCATCACTGGTGGCTGATAACCCAGTTGGGGAGTCATTGTTCCTGGGGGATGTGCATGTAACTGTACATGGTGTTTTTCAAATAGCTTATTTATTATAATCTAGAGGTTTGATAAGCTTTTTCTTGATTTAACCTAGTGATCCTGATTGTGAGGGCCATCGCTGTGAGAACAGTAACACGTATGATCATCAACAGTATGATGGAGAGGAGAGCCAAGATGAAGACAGCTGTTCAGAGCATAGCTCCAGTACCTCAACATCCACAAATCAGAAGGAAGGAAAATACTGTGACTGCTGTTACTGTGAGTTCTTCGGCCATGGAGGGGTAAGTTGTTGGATTTCAAATTGGTTTTATTTGCTTTTTTGTTATTTACTCATCACTGATTGCATATGATTTATCGAACTGCAACTAAGAGGGGGTGGCATTGGAGCTCAGTCAGGAGAAGTAGTAAAAGGAACATGGTTAGAACTAATTTTCCACTTGGAAATGAAGAGTTAAAACAAACCTTTCAGTTTAAAGAAATTCAAGAGCAATAAACATCACTAAAAGATGTAGGAAGCAACTGACTTGGATGATAGATACTGTGTTTGACTGAACTTGCAAACAGGAGCATTGAGCCATTTAAATAACTTCACAAAATTCCTGCACTTACTTGTAACAGTGTGATTATAAATAGTAAAATATGAAAGTTCACTTAATATAGGATGTTTTGTAAATATGGCAGTTTATGAGCCATACTCACATCTGTAAAATATTCATTTTAGCTTGATCTTTATTTTTCTTAAAATCAAGAAAAAGAAAAAAAACCAACCCCTATTCTTATCTAGACCTCAGGCAGTGTGAGTTTAAATTACACCTTTGTGAAAGAAAACCTCAAACTGCCTTCTCCCTGTTTACAGTATTCTAAGAAATTTTCCTTACTGGTGCATTTTGATAGGTTCTGACTTGTGTTTGTATTTAAAGGGTGTTTTGAGGAAATGATGTTCTCAAGGATGCAGGTTATGCAAAATCTTTTCCCTTATATTCTTTATTTTAATACTTAACACTCTTTGAAGCATTCTGAAGTTAACTTCATACCAGTAACAGCTAGTGAATTCTTGTAATCATTTGCACAAATGAAATGCTGAAGGCTGTTATCATATTAAATTTTTTCTAAAGCTAAAATTTCATTTTCCTGCTGGCCTAAATTGTAAATCTCTGTATAGTTTGTTTTAATCATCAGTTAATTAATATTTGAGTGTCTGGCATTTTTATCCTATGTGAAGTAAAAGCTCAGTTTATTTGCTGTGTATTTGATAAGCTGCAGTTTCATCTTAGGGCTTGAAGTGAGTTAAAAGCCCCTGCTTTGTGGCTGAAAGGGGCAGGGAGGAGATCCCATTTCCCACTGCATGTTCCCACCATACCCATGATTGATCTGCCTTTGATAGTCATCTGATGGCACAGTAAGCTAGTCATTGCAGAACACTACAGGATTTTAAAGTTAATAGGCTTTTGCTTTGCTGATTTAGTGAGTTGAACTGGTGTAGCTCCAAACAGATGGGCACCATATCTGGTGCAGGAAGGGAGGAGGAATGAGTTTGAGAGGCAGGAGCAGTGGATGGGAATACAGATATGATACAAGAGACAAAGATTCCACTTGCAGCAGTGTAAACAAGGTATTGGTGTGACTCTACTGGAGAGTATGCTGGCGTGCTTCAGTGCAAGGTAATCAAACCTTCACAGTTACAGCCCAGAGAAGCACTTGTAGCCCAAACTCTGAAGCAGACTTCATGGAAAATGGTAACAGCAGCAAATGTCTACTGCTTTCAAATTTTCAAATGAGTTATACCAATCACAAGAGAATATGGAAATCGCCTTTCTTGCTTCTAAAGGTATTTCTTTGTCTTCTCCCTTGTGCATTCCTCTGCAAAATAAAGTTCCAAGTCTGACAGGTCTGTTCACTGCTAAATACACAGAATCACAGAATCATTAAGATTGGAAAAGACCTCCAAGATCATCAAGTCCAACCATACCTATCACCCCAATCCCACTAAACCATGGCCTTAAGTAGAATATCTATACGTTTCTTAAATGCCTCTAGGGATGGTGACTTCACCACCTCCCTGGGTAGCCTGCACAAAGACTTAACAAACCTTTCAACGAAGAGATTCCTCCTTATATGCAATCTAAACCTACACTGGTGCAACTTGAGGCCATTTCCTCTTGTCCTCTCACTGTTAACCCTGGAGGAGAGACCTGCCTCCATCTCATTACAACCTCCTTTTAGGGAGTTGTGGAGATACATAAGGTCTCCCTTAAGCCTCCTCTTCTCAAGGCTAAACAACCCCAGTTCCTTTAGCTGCTCCTTATAAGACTCAACTCTCTCGCCTTCAGGTACACATAGAAACAATGAGTTTGATATTCAGGTTTGCACCTTCCAAGTTATCTGATGGTCTCTTAAATTCAAAACTCTCCAAAAGTATTAAGTCAGTGAAATTTTTACCTTTAGTCACTACCTTTTGATCTTCTGTCCTTCAGCCTCCAGCTGCACCAACCAGTAGAAATTATGCAGAGATGCGAGAGAAGCTTCGTTTACGTCTAACGAAAAGGAAAGAGGAGCAGCCGAAGAAACCAGACCAGATCTCTGAAAGGGAAAGTGTTGTTGACCATAGGAAGGTGGAAGACTTACTACAGTTTATAAACAGCTCTGAAACCAAACCAGTAAGCAGTTCTCGGGCAGCCAAGCGAGCCAGACATAAGCAAAGAAAGGTAAGACAGTATGGTTGTCCTAGACCTCATGTTTTTGAATCTGTGCACTCTGTAAGTATACCACTATATACTGACTTTAGAATAATGGTGCAGCTGTCTTCTGTGTAGTTTGTGCATACACAGCTAGCTTAGCTGTTTGCATGCTATCTGAGGAGTTATGTAGTAGGCGGGGAAGATTCCTCACAGTGTCATTGTCATGTATTTTGTTGCAAGTCAGCTTTATATTAGAATTTCCCACACTTCAGAAAGCTAAATCTAAGTGTTAGAAATGGCAATAATTTCTTTTGTAGAATTGACATTTAAAAGTGGGAGAAGTTTCTAGTAACTAGTGTTTATTGNAAAGAGTAGACAGCACAATGGCTCTAGAAACACTGAGCTTTGGACTTTTCTTCAAGTGTTTATTTCGCCAGACTCTTTTAGAGAGTTTTCTGAAAGCACTCTATGCCTTTGCTAGCCTGTTGTCTATCTCTCTGTCAATCGCTTCTAACAGATAAAACCTCTATTTTGAATCGATGGTCAGAACACTTTCAGACTCTGTTCAGTACTAGCTGTGTTGTTCAAGGTTCAGTGATTGAGTCTATTCCACAACAACCAGTGAAGAATGAATTGTGTAATACCCCTACTCTGGAAGAAACTCTTACAGCCATACAGCAGGTGAAAATCAGCAAGGCAGCTGAGGCTGATGGAATTCCACCTGAAGTCTGGGAATATGGGGGTCACACACTCCATACTAAATTTCATGAGTTTGTGGTATGCTGTTGGGAATTAGGCAAACTACCATCAGGCCTTCGTGATGCAGTCATCATCACCTTGTATAAGAAGAAAGGAACTAAATCAGACTGTTTAAATTACTGNATTTGATGACCAGGATGGTATCTCCATTAGATATCATACTGATGGAAGCCTATTTAACCTAAGGCATTTGAAGGCCCACACTAAGACCATAAAGCATCTTGTCCAGGAGCTGCTTTATGCTGCTGACGTTGCCCTTGTTGCCCATACAGAAGTAGCTCGGCAGTGTTTAACGTCCTGCTTTGCAGCCACTGCTGAGCTTTTTGGGCTGGAAGTTAGTTTAAAGAAAACAGAAGTTTTATATCAACCTACACCTCAGGAAGTTTTTCATCATCCTCATATCATCATTGGCAATTCAGAACTTAAATCAGTCCAACAGTTTAACTACCTAGGCAGCTTCATCCCCTCGGATGGTAAGATTGATGGAGAGATAGACAATAGGCTAGTTTATTGGAATAATGATTATGCTAAAGTATCTCTTTAGGAAGGGCAGGAAGCATCAGGCCAGTGCTTTTTTAGAGAGGAGAAGCTGAGATTTTTGTATTTTTTGAGATGATTGCACTGGGTACCTTGTTGTCCTGATTATGTGCTGTGCCACATGATGTCACAAAAGGCCATTCCAAGCCAGAGTGAGGTGCCAAGCTTCTGAAATCGTAGGGTGCTTTCAAATGGAAATGGGCAAAACATCCCCAAAAAAACTCCAACATGTAAGTGAAATTATTTCTGGAAAACAATATTTGCTGAGTAGATAGAGGAAGTATATTTATTGGGGTTTTTAAAACAAGTAGGAAATTGGCTTTTCTTACTGCAATTCCAGTATCGGTCTTAGGTATAAAGTTCAAGCTGCAGTGAGATTGATTGCTGAATGGTTTTGAATTCTGATAAGCATGTTGTGTGACTGCACTGTATATATTTCTTGTTTGTGGATTTCTTTGCTGGCACTAATTCTGCATTCCATGTGTTGGGAAGACCTGATGTTAACAAGTTATGTTCTTTATGGTCATGTTGTAGCACTTGAGGCCTTAATGAGTTAGTAATAAATGAAACAGCAAAAATCACCATGGAAAATTTGCTTTGCTCTTGCAGTGCAGTTTGAGCATAAGAAGTAGAAGATCCTCATAGGATTTTTTGCAGGACTTCTACAACTGGGAAAAAGAAATCTCATAAAAGCACTTTTAAATGTGCAAGAAAATAAATGGACATGATTGTTTTCAGTGTATGACTTCTTCATTTTACTGGTGACGCAAGATCAGTGCTACACACCAAAGTTTTACATTTGATATAATGGCTTGAAAGAAGCTCTTGTGTCTTTGTTTCATGTGGTTAATGAACTTATGGCTGACAAAAGAAAACTTGACCACCCGTGTTGTTTTTGACAACTTTTAATGATGTAGCTTTCATGTGCTTAGTATTTCGCTGTAAAATGTTTTTAGTGATTGCTGTTCTTAATGTTCATGGACACTGAAACAACAGCAACTCTGCTGCCATGGCAAGAGAACAGGTAAACAATGCAACATGATGCAAACCTTAGTTACTTCAGTAGTACACACAGTGGTTGGGAATGAAGGTGAATGTTGTGTTTTCAGCAGGTATTTGTGGTTGTAGAAAACTTTGATGTGGAGTTAGGCTTAGCAGTAGCAAAGAGAATATCAACAGATGGTATTAACAGTCAAATACATTGCAGAAATATAGAAAATAGAAATACAGAAAGGATTTAACTGTAGTTTAAAGGACAGCTTGTAAAACACTTCTTTGCTTGCTGCACAGACTTCTGGATTAACTATCTTATGTTAACATCCTAGGATTTATTTCATAGAGAAAAGCAGTAATAATCCCTGAAACTCTTATTCCCCAAATATTTATCACTTTTAATAACCCTCTTGTTGTTTTGTAGCTGGAAGAAAAAGCTCGCCTGGAAGCAGAAGCTAGGGAGAGGGAGCACCACCAGTTGCTTGAGGAGCAGAGGCGACGTGAGGAAGAAGAGGAGGAGAGGCTGAAACAGGAATTACAAAGGCTTCAAGAACTTCAGCAATTGAGAGCTGTAAAGAAAAAGAAGAAAGAAAGAACAACAAAAGACTGTCAGAAGGTGGACATGCTTTCTCGAAACTGCCAGGCAGTGAAGGAATCTGTCCCAAATGCACCCCAAGACATTCAGAATGGTACACTTGAGCAATCAGAAAAGATAGAAACCTCCAGTTCACTGTCAAGACATGTGAATCATACAGAGCAGAGGCCAGTTTCAGAGACAGGCTGTGAACTATCCAATCCTGTGAACACTAGAGACTCTAAACTGCTTTATCAGAAAGAGGGGAGTGTAAAGCAGCATGAGCCCCTCTCTTTTCTGCTTGATATTATGCATCAACATAAAGAAGGAAACAGCAAACAGAAACTAAAGCAGGTAAACAAGCAGTGTGCTGAACAAGTGAAAAAGCCTATGGAAACCCTCAAAGCAGCTGAGATTCAGACTAAAACCAGAAACCAAATAGAATCCAAAGCAAAAGCAGCAGAGCTCCCAACACTTGCAGAACCTAAAAAAGAGGAGAAGAAATTAAACAATAACAACAGAAAACAGTTGAACCATGTAAAGGAAGAGAAAGCACCTGTAACAAGTGAATCCCCTTCACCAAGTGAACAGCAACAAAATAATAAGCTAATACTTGCAGATTCTCCTCAACCAAAAGGCAAGAACAAGAAAAACAAGAAGAAAAAAGGAGACAAAGTCAACAATTCCATTGGTAAGTATGTAAGACAGTTGAAAAACTTGATTTATTCTTTATTGTTAACCATTTAAGTCCAGAAGTTTGAAATCCTTCTGTTTCTCTAAATATATTAGCAAGAGTGACTGAAGGTAAAGTGGTGTCAGGAATAGTCAGGTCATTGTAATTATAACCATTAGGAGATGCATCTAGTTTTAGTAAAGGATACTTTAAAGAAGGAATAAACTAGCCCATGCTGCTGTTTTTTATGGGGTTGTTGTCAGTTAAGAAAGCCAGTCTTTTGTATAAAATGTTGTGGTTTCAGCTGGGATAGAGTTAAGGCCTATCTTGCCTACTGTAAGTATTTAAAATAATTCAGTAGTCTGCTGGAATCCATTTTGAACTTCTCTTAAATGCAAGGTTGTTTCTTATAGAGCATTAAGAGTATGATTTAATGTTGGCCTTACTCTCTGAGCAAGGAATATAAGGGAATTCTGAAACCAAAGAATGACCATTAATGCATAAATACATATTTTCTCAGTGGAAATAATTCATTTTATATACTAATTACACCAACAGGAAAGTAAATACAATAACTAGTTTGCTATTTGATTTGCCAGAGTGAAAACTTAACAGTGGGATGTTAAATAGTTGATAATTGTTTTCTCCACGTGGGTATTAGTTTGTAGTCTTAAACAGACATCTTTTATTTACCTGATCAAAGTAATAATAAACAGGATTGATTTGACAGAAATAACTTGCACTTGCATGATTTTCTTTGAGACATTTTGGTTGATTTCCTCCAAGCATCATCAGCTAATAGCAGAGCTGAGGAGTGCATGCAGTGCTAGCTGGTTGACTTTGTCAGCACACTAATCAAACTGCTATTCTCAGGCACATGACTGGTCCCTACTGGGACAGCTTTGTGGTAGTGGTATGGACATCTGTCTGCTCAGAGCTGCCAGTCTAGGGACCAGCCAGTAGCTGAGTGGTAATGGTGCATAAATTATTCATCAGAATGACTTACTATTGCAGCTCTCACTGCCTTTCTGTCTAGTAAGCACATCAAAGTACAAGACCGTACTCCTTTGGCAGTCTTTTCTAGTGTTTCAGAATACTTGCATTTATTAAGCTTTATTTTAAAATGTAAACCAAATTCCTGGTTGTTGCAAGTGCTAGGTGTAGAGCCCAGCTTTGTTTTTGTGGTTTCATGGTTGAGTTGAGTCAGCCCCTTGGTCTTTCTTTTTAACTCTTAGCTTGTCAGTGTTTTCATTTCATGTCAATTGAGCAATGATACAGCATTGAACCCTTTTCTCTGCTGTCTTACTTCTTGGGCATACTATATTGTGGTGTGTTTGGGATTTTGTGGGTTTTTTATGATTTGTTTAGCTTGGGGTTTTTTTCATTTACTGATAAAAATATACTCCAGTCATGGGAGGAAGACAAAACTCTAGAATTAAGATCAGAAAGAGAAGACTCCTGAACTTTGAAGGTGAAACTATTAAAGGGAGTGATGGTGGTGGAAGATTTTTACACCAGGAGAATGCAAGTAGCTTGCTGTATCTTCTCTTCCCTGCCCCTCACTGTTTTTTTTCCCTGCTGCTAAAATCAAATACAGTTACACTTTCTGAAAAGTAATGTTTAAATGTGGAAAAAACATAAGGACATATTTCTGAATATATGAAGATAATTGTGCTGAGCTCTGAAGAGTTGAGACTGAAGAGTTGAGACTGAATTGCTGCTTTGAGTAGTTCTGACGTTGCAACTACAAGAAAGATGCTGCTCTAGTTTTTCATTTAGTTGTGATTTCTTAAAGCCATAAGGTTGAGGTACAAAATTAGTGGAGGCACAGGAAATGAACTTAGAAAAAAGAATTAGAACTGGGTTAATGGAAAGAAAATGAAAAGAGTAACAAAGTTTGAGGTTTTTAACTGAGTAAGCCAGTGAACATTATTGGGTTTGGTGTGATCTCTGTTTCTTAAATTTATTCTGGCAGGATATTTTAACTCCTTGGTATATATGAAGAGTCTGAAGAATACTAGAGATACAGGGAAGCCCTGGGTTATAGTTTTCTGGTTCCACATAAGTAAGTTGTGTGGCAAAGACATGCAACTTTTAAACTACCAGGAATGTGCTTAGAAAAGAGTCATTCACTCTTATCTCAAGCCTTCTTGAGACTGCTGATATATACTTTGTGGTTTTGGCTAGTCTCTTTGTCTCAGCCTTTTTGGAATGTGTTCTGAAGCAACTTCATAACTTAGACTGGAGTGTATATGTAGTAAGAAAAGAGACTTCAAGAGGAAAATGCTCAAATGGATTTCTACAAAAATTTATGCTTTCTGAAGCTGCCTTTTTTTTTTTTCTTGAGGTAAAAAAAGAGAACCATACAATGAGACAGTAGAGTGTACCAACAGACTTTAGAGAGGTTTTGTTGCTGTAGCTGAGGCCTAAATTCAGGCCATATTTTAGTATCTCAAAAAAAGGTTCTAAAGAAACCTTCCTAATTGTAGGTAACATGACTTAGACAGCAGCTCTACAAACTTAGAGTTCAAGTGTTTTTCTTTATAAATACCATGTTAAAAATGTTTCTAAAGCTGCCTTTTTAGTAGTAAAGCAAAAAAAAATTCAGGCAGTTGAGCACTATTCATTAGCTATCTGATTGATTGAGCCCTTTGTATGATTTGACCATTCTCATGTGCATTCTAGGTTTATGGCTCCTTTTGCAACCCATGTGATCAGTAAATTTGCTGTTGAATCATCTCTTCTTGTTCACAGTGTAATCTCTTAAAGGCTGAGCAGAGGTTCTAGGATAGGATTTTAAAGAAGTGTGTTTTTAGTTAAAAGTTTGTATTAATTCAGCCTTAACAATAATATTTAATAGTCTACAAAGTTCAAACAGTTCTCAGTAAACATCTTGAATGCAACTTCTTCAGGCTTCTTGCTCTCCACTTCCTCTCTCCCTGTGGAATCTTAACACAATGTCATATTTTTTCCTTGGTAGATGATGTGTTTCTACCCAAAGACATTGATCTGGACAGTGTGGAAATGGATGAAACGGAGCGAGAAGTGGAGTATTTTAAAAGGTAAAGTGCTGTTATCCCTATGCATGAAGCTGTTGTGCTTGTTCCTATATGCCATGCTTTTCAAAACAAAAGAAAAAACCCTAAAACCCCCAAACCAACCCACAGCATAACAACTAACTCCTAGAAGAAGAGCCTGTGTTGTACTGTGGTGTAGCAAATCCTAGAGGCATTCAAGGTGAGGCTTGCCAGGGCTCTGGGCAAGCTGCTCTAGTTGGGGATGTCCCTGGCCACTGCAGGGGGGTTGGACTAGATGAGCTCCAGAGGTCCCTTCCAACCCTAACCATTCTAGGATTCTACTACAGCTGACATTCTGAATACTGTAGCAATCACCAAAGCTGTAGATCTGTGGGCACAGATTGTAGCTGAGTAGCACAAATACAGAAATGAGTGTCAGAATCATCTCTGAGTCTCCCAGGTTCTCATGAAGCCTTAACAAAATATTATAGAATCAAAGAATTGTTAAGGTTGGAAAAACCTCCATGGCCAAGTCCCAACTGTCAACCCAGCACCCCCACAGCACTAAACCAAGTCACCAAGTGCCACATCTACACACTTTTGAATACCTCCAGAACTTGTGACTCTGCCACTTCCCCTGGGCAGCATGTGCCAATGCCTGACCACTCTTTAAGGGAAAACTTTTTTTCCTGATATCTCCTAATATCCCAGCCTGAACTTCCCCTGGCACAACTTGAGGTCATTTCTTCTTATCCGGTCACTTAGTCACCTGGGAGAAGAAACCAACCCTCACGTCACCATGACCTGATTATTTATGGAGTAACAACATACTAGACAATGAAAGTTTAAAAAGTGCATACTCTGTACTCTTAATTTTGAGTGGTGCCAGTTAAAGGATATTGTTTTTCAATTGAGTGTAGGTTTTGTAGGTGAGGTGTGGCATATATTACATAGTGCTAGCATTGGTATAATAAGCCTTTTTTATGGATATTTGTAGAAGCACAGCTGAAGTTTGGAGATAAACCTGTCAAATGTGATTCCACAGGAAGAGATAACACTTTTAAGTGTACTGTTTTGTAATCAGTTCAGTACTTGGTGTTATCTTTTCCTTTACTGTCATCTGTTAGGAAGTGTGTGTAACTGTCCAATTTTCTTTATGTATCCCTGTTTAGAAAAGGTGTCTGACAGGTGCTCTTCTGAGGGAGAAAAAGAGCTACTTAATGCCATGGAGGCATCTTTAATGCGTATATTTTCTATCACTTGATAATTTCCTGCATAATACTTAGGAAGGCTGGCAACATGGCTTGGTTTAGTAACCCTCCATGGCAATGAGCTGCACAGGCTTACTGAAGTCATACTTTTTACTGAGAGTTTAATTAATCATCTTTTTCTTCTTGTTTTGCGATGGTGTAACAGATACTTTAATTACACCCTGACTTCAGAATTAAGTTGGCAAGCTACTTCTAACTTCAGCATAGTTTAGTTCTTCCAACCTTTTCTCCTTCTGTCTGCTCCACTTTTTTGGCTTTGTTGTTGCAGAAGCTGTGTAACCTTCAGAGAGGGGCATGGCCCACCTTGATGCTGTCATGCAGCCTTTAGCCTAGACAAGCTGCACCTTGCCTCAAAGTTCTTCAGCATGAATTAACTGTCACTGAAACTGTGTTCAATGAAAGCTAATAAGTGGATTTTTTTGTTGTTGTTGTTCTAAAGATGCTTTTTCCAGGTATGTGGGCTGCTTACCTGCTGTATTTAAAACAAACCACTTTTCCTTGGATCTGTGTCTCAAAAGTAACTGTGCTGTATTCACAAGAGAAGCAGCAGTGTCCCATGCCTTCAGTACTTCTCCTTTACACACTGTCTGCCACTTATTCTTGCTGTTAATGAGGACTTTTGGTAAATACAGCAATGTCATCTCTGCTTCTGGTTAACGTTCAGCTAGCTTCTGTGTTGTTAAATACACAGCTTGCTTTGTTGCTTCATTCACTTACTCCTGGGAATGGAGAGGTGTTTAAAGTAACTGTTTTATGATCTGTTTAGAGTGATGGACAAGTGATATTTTTTTTAGACTTCTTTTTAAGAGGCTTTGTATTACTGAGTGAGAGCTGCTCATCAAAAGAGGGCCAACACATGTGGTTTGATTTTAAGTATATTGGTTTCACTTTATCACTTCTCTTTCTTCTCAGGTTCTGCTTGGATTCTGCCAGACAGACAAGGCAGAGACTTTCCATCAACTGGTCTAATTTTAGCTTGAAAAAAACCACCTTTGCTGCACATTGAAATGAGACAATTTGGGGAGGGAACCCTGCAGGAATCAACGAACGACAACTCCACTTTACCTGTCCTGCTGTGCTGAGAGCTTCTCTGGTCTTGAGCCAGTGCTGCCTTGCCTTGTCCCCAGTGCTGTGTGGATCTGCACTGAACCCTTTGGCCTGATAATTCTTGCGGACTGAATAAATTGCCACTTTCTACCTGAATTTGTTAGCTTGTGTGCTTGTAGTCTGTGAGTGAGACTTACTTGATTGTAGCTGTATGCCGTTGGGAGGTGGAACAATAGCTCTTTTCCATCTCCTTCTGAATGCCTTGGCCTCAAAGACTTTAAATTGCTTAGGCTTGGGTGGAGGCCAAAAAAAAAATACTAGTTTGCATCATCTGCAGTGGCTCCTGTCACTTCTGCATCTAGCTATGTTTTGTCATTCTGACTCCTGACAAAAGAATGGACCCAAGTCAGTTGTGCTTTCATCTGCTCCAGAATTCTCCTGACATGACTTCATGAAAAAAAGAGGCTCTTATGGGACAAGTATTTCCTCAGTTCTTTCACAATCTACTGTTTAAGAGTGTACAAGTTACGCTATTTGTGTTTTGATTTTTTTTTTCCCTGACTTGTAGCCAGCTTGTGTAAGAATACTTGCAGAATGAGAAAGTTTAAAAAAGAACAGTACTCACACTATCAAATCTGTTATAGAGTGTATAATTGTATTAACACTGAAGCCTAACTGGCTACTTTTTTAACATATTGTTAAGTAATATTAAAATCATGTCTTTCTTTTTGAAAGATGGAATACATTAGTATGGCAGAAGACTTGTGTCTTGGTTTTTTCTACTTGGGTTGGGGAAAGGGAAGAAAGAAACATACCAAAAAAATAATGGTTTTCTAAACTGAATTTCCTCTTGTGTCAGAATTGGTCAGTGAATGCTTCTTAAGCATATTCCTTATTTGCCAGCTCACATGATGAGGAAAAACTGCTACCTGCTAGAGCAAGAAAGACTCCTGCTGAATGCAGGAATTAAGTTTGTGAATTCTGTGAATTACTGTGATGCTTCTATTTCAGTAGAGGAATTGTGAAATGAAAAGCTAAGGTTCTACAAAAATGAACAATTCAGTGTCAGTGCTGAAATGAAGTAGATAATAGCATTGAACTTCTGTAAACAATTTACAATATAGCCATATTTTACAGGTTGCATAGTGTTGCCCAGCACAGAAGCAAACTGTTAATTTAGGATTTTGATCTGTGTGAAGATATTAGACTTGTAGAAGGGTTTTTTTGATACTGCATTATTTACTGAAAACAGACAAAAGAAGCTCTCTTCTCAGAAGCTCTCAGAAGCTTTTCTTACTCAAATTTTAACACAGTCTTCTTTTTGTTTAAGAAAATAGGACTTCCATTCAGCATAAGCATAAAAGGACAATAGAGCTTCAAAGTCCACTAATGTTTTTTTCCACAACTGTTCTACATTTTTCTTTCTTCTGCCTGTGTATGTATTTTTCTCTGATACACTCACTGGGCTTGGAATTGCTTTGCAAGATAAAGTGTAATAACACTCAGTTTTGGACTTGAGAAGGTTTAATCATGATTGTTTCTGTGTCCTCAGTGAGCTCTGGATGTTGCAGGAGGATTGGGTTGGCTAAAGATCACTGAGATATCTACAACTTCACCTTCTCCTTGTTGGTCCTGGAGCTTCTATCACAGCATGTGCTGCTGGTACAGATTAGAGTTGCTCAGCTTATACCCAGCCTTTGTAGGTAAATAAACCCTCTTGTAGAGGGGGGAATGACACAGATGTTCTCAAAATATACTTTAGGCTTGTAAAGGGGACAGCTTTTGTTATTTTTCTTCAGATTCAGGTTGAGGAAGGGATTAATAGCATAGTCTCACTGTTTTGTCAATGCATGTATAGATATTTGCTTGTGCTGAAGGAATAGCATCTCAAACCTAAAAGGTAATATCTCTGCCACTTAACACCAGCAGAACTTTGCACTGTTGGAAATACCTGCATCAGTTAGTGGAGAAGAATGAACTTTGTTTCTTAGGATCATGGAGGCTTACATCTGTTGCAGCCTGAGTTAGATTTTAGTCCTGTGAAAAGGGAAGAGGCTTCTCATGTCACAGCAGCTGTGGGGAAAAAAATGCTGTTAAAAGAGCTGAAGAGGATGTTTGTGTGAAATCCCAACTGTTCAGTTCTAAACCATAACAGAAGGTGGCAGTGTATGTCATCAGTAGTCATTTCTATCTCAACAAATTGAGGCATGGGATGGAGCAAGTAGTTGTCACATTGGCATATAATATTATAGATCCCAGGCTCTCCAGAGTAGCAATGCTTTGAAAGCACTGAGATTGTTAATGGTGCTAGAAAACTCATTTCATAGCATTTGTTTTCACTAGTAAATAGGGAAGAAAGTTGGCTTTGTTGAAAGCTGCTCAGGGTGATACATGAATATGATGTGCTTCTCTTCAGTTTGAAATTCTGGGTCAAGACAACAAGTCATTTTGCATTTGAAGAATAACTATGTGTAATATCTTTCAAGGGTACTCACCTTATGCTCTGTTCTGGTATATTGGTACAACTGACATGATGCCATGCACTACACAGAAAACAGTGCATCTCCATGGATCTGCTCTTGTTGTACCTTGAGGAGAACTTAAAGGCAAGTAATCTTTTTTCTAAATTCATAAAGAAGTGAAGATAAGCATGGACCAGTCTAGGAGTGAGGAGATTTGGAAGTACTGCCTTCAATTCAACCACTTTTGTGGCCTTGGGCAAATGAGTTAGTTACTGTTACTCCATTCCTTAAATGGTCTTAGGAAAGATTTGTTGAATTATGAGCATGTTTCTTAATGCCTAAACAATTAACTGTGTGAAGTCTCTTTAGGTTCAACCTCTTATTGGAAGCAAGATTGTTCTACACTGGTATTTGTGTAGTTCAGATGTGCTTAATTCAGATCAAATACATCCAAAGGTAACTTTGAATAGAGACCTGTAGAAATCATGCATCATGACCAAATAAATTTGAGTTCTTTAGGGAATAATTCCACCTTTGAGAGTGGGCTACTTTGATAACTGTCATGTAACTTTTCCCCTTATTCCTTACTCATCTTAACCTGTAGGAAAGATGAATATCTAAGCTCTGGAGATAACTAGTGGCATATCTACTTTAGGTCTGTCTGCTGATATCAGTGCTGCTGAATCTAAGGGTGTGGTATATTTTCAGGCATTTCCTTACTGGAAGGGGATATAATTGCACAAAATGTTTGTATCTTGACTGGTATTGGATCCTCTAAGACAGCTCTTGTGCAGAGAGTTGCTTTCTGTTGCAGTGAAAGGCTGGCTCACCTTTACCTCAGTTTGGATCCTGATGGAATAATTAATAGTTACTGGAATAAAAATTGATCCTAATATTCAATTTTACCCATCTCCCAGTACAAATGAGGGTGTGCAACTTGTAACTGCAAAAACAAACAAAAAACCCTCTGCTTGCTGTGTTGTAACCTACATCTGAGCAAGATTGGGTATGTACTATCTTTGTTGTCTTTGGCTCTTGCTCTGCATTTAAACCTCCAGGAAATCTGAAGACTGAAACCTTTGGTAGGGGAATTCTCTGAAGTCACAGGAATGTTGATTCTAGATGTCCCTTCTTCCTCTTGTCCATCAGAAAGAACTTTTCAAAAAATTCCAGTCTTCCAAACTTTAAATGCCTTCCTAATCACCAGCAACTTGTGCATCCTTTGTTATTCCATTGTCATTAACTTAAAATGTTTAAATAACCATAAAAATGTTGTATCTTGTAACTGCTGCTACAGGCAGCTGGTAGAAGTGAATGGTCATTAAAAGGAGGATGTTTTTCTCTTCTGTTTTCATACCAAACCTTTGGGCATCATTTCCATTCTTCACAGGTCTGTGTGATTATTTTCAGCTTGGCTTTTAGCTGTAAAGTTGGGCCTCTCTCAGCTCAGTGCCTGGAGATGTGGAAGAAACTACCTATTGATGCACTCTGGATCTGCATAAACTGCTGAAAAACATGCCAGGTAAACCTCTGTTTTCCTGTAAGTGTACTCTTGGGTTTTTACTGGTGATGAATACAAATGGGATTTTCATGTTGGATAATGTCCAGTTTCCATCTCTGTGGAAGACATGAAAGGGAAAAAGCTATATATTGATTGTCTTTTCTCATAGTAGTGAAAGGACAAGGGGCAATGGTTTGAAATTGGAGAAGAGTAGATTTAAACTGGACATTAGAAGTTCCTCCCCACGAGGGTGGTGGAACACTGGCCCAGGTTGCCCAGGGAGGTGGCTGAGTTCCCATCCCTGGAGGCATTCCAGGTGATGCTTGCCAGGGCTCTGGGCAACCTGATTTAGTTGGGAATGTCCCTGGCCACTGCAGGGGGGTTGGACTAGATGAGCTCCAGAGGTCCCTTCCAACCCTAACCATTCTAGGATTCTATGATTCTGTATGTTTTCCTCAGGATTTTTTGTTGTGGGGGTTTGGAGGTTTGGGTTTTTTAAACCATCTACTAATTTGAATGTCTTGTTTTAGGATGGCTTGAAGTATGCTCTATAACCTTTAACACTGCTCTTCCACCAGGTATTATTTGATCAGAAATACGTCATTTTATTCTGCTGGTAGCAGCTCTTGCTAACAACAGAGTTACAGAATTACCAGGAGAGCAGACTGTGTATTCTGGATGTGTGTTTAACCTAAATTTTCTTTCCAGTATGTTTGTGTGGCAGAAGTACAGCAATCCACAGATGTGCATGGATGTGATGTGTCCAGAGGGAATCACTGGACAGGTCTTTTCTAGACATCACCCAAAGACAAACCTCCCTCAGCAGTGAGTGTTTGTGAGCCTTGTGTCAACTCCTACATTTTCTTCACCAGTTTTTCTGGAAGTTGAACAGAAAAGTAAACCCAACAGCACTTTGCCAGTGCTGCAATACCCATAAGCTGGCAATTTCAGATTTGTTAACTGGCAAGGAACATCTGAGAAGGTCATGTTTTAGCTGCAAATATTGCCTATGTCCAGCTTGCCATCTGTGGAGAGAGGAGGCAAGGAGCAGATGTAATTTCTGTGGAGAACAAGTGGTGACTAGGATTAAATGTAAGAATAAATAACACTCTCTACTGAGGGACTCACAAATGATTATGTCACTCATATTGCATAAACTAGCATGCATTCCACAGCAAGTATGTCACTCAACCAGCTTATATAAGTTTGGTTTTTTGGAGGAAAAGATGTCTAGACTTGCTTTCCCATTCTGGTTTCCTTAAAAGAGGCTGTTGACTCAAATGAAGTTAGTACAATGGCTTGTGCTGGTTTGGGGCTTTTGTTGGGTGTTTTGGTGTGTTGGTTGGGTTTTTTGCATGCAAGCAGCATGGTGACTGAAATATAAGATTTGAATCCATGGCTCTGGAGTAGAAAAGCTGGAATGCTGAACTTACCAGGCCAGATGAGGGTCATGCTGCCTGCTGTTGCTTCAGCAAACTTCATGCTGCAAACCACTCATCTCTATCAGCTCATAGGAGACTGGTTCCATGTTAACTGGAAAGATATAATTGGAAAAACCTTCTTCCAAAAGGGGGGGAAGAAAAGCAGGAATCAAGTTATCTGAAGTCAGGTGTTTGAACATACATATCTTGTCTCATTCACTGTGTTTTCAAGACCTTGTTTTTGTCCATCTCTTATTGCTTGGCCACTAAACAGATTCTGCAGGATTGTTGTGGGCAGTTAAGTTGAGGTTTCCAGGTTTGGTTGCTCTGTTTCCTATTAAGTTGAAGGCAAATTAGAAGTACTCAATTTGTAAGAGAGGTCCTCTGGGGACAATCTTAACACACTAACAGGGGAAAGAAAAATTTTAAGTAACATTACATCAGCCTCTTCAATTACATGTGTTGATTCTATCACAGGATGAGCTCTTTGCTCCAGTGAGTGAATTCTCAAGGCAGGAAGCAGAGCCATAGTTGTGTGGTCTTGCTGACTGTGAAAGATGTGATTGCTAGAAGTGTTTCTTGAAAGTGAGGAGGGAGAGTGCCTTAGTGTGTTAATAACTATTGTAGCAACAGTACTGTTGCCTTTATTTGTTTGTGCAAGGTCACCTCTCAGCTTTCTTAATGGGGTATACTTTATCTGCAGAGAAAGTCTTTGTCTTCTAGGTAAGAAATAAACTTTTCCAATTGAAAGAGTAATCAAAATGCTACTCTATGTTATATGAGGCTTCTACTTAATTCTTTTCTGTGCTATCAATCTATATTATAAGCTTTAAAAGATAATGTCTCTTTCCTTTCTAGACTCATATAATGCATGTCAGAAAGTCCATTTAAAGAATTAATGAACCTTTTCAGTAATGTAACTGTAGTGCATGTCACTTGCCCAAGCCATTTTGTGGTCTGTAGTGTGGTCTAATGTTTCAGTCAGTCATTCTCCTCTGCTGTCCCTAAGCCTGTGTGTCATTTACATTGGTCATACTTTCCCCACCTGGTGAAATATGTAAACTTTCTGCAGGCTGTCTTGCAGAAAATCCTATCCTTTCTGTGTCATGAGTTATGTTCTTTGAGTCAAGAGGCATGAAATTGTTTATTGACTCTTACTTTTCTATTAAATAATCATAATAATAATATCAGTCTGGGACTGCCTGTGGTCTTGCAGTGTAATTCTGAGAAGAGCTGACATAATGGCAGTGAAGATAAACTAAGTGGGTAAGAAGACAATTACAAGGCAAAAGGCTTAAGTCTGTTAACAACCTATCAGAGAAAGTTGTAAGTACATCACCCAACTTCTCCATGTTATATTTGCTGCTTTTTAAAGTGGTGCAAAACCATAATTGGTAGTTCAGTGCTGGTAAAAAAGTAAAGGTATGTGTGAAGTCCTAAGAGGCTTTAGATGCTTCTGAAATTCTCTGCTGAGCTGCAGCTGGGGATGGAATGCTAGATAGTGAGGTGAACAAGTGGAAATGCAAGAGTAGGCTCCTCCAGAGCATTGATGATAACTTTCTAACTCAGGTGGTGGAGGAACTGACAAGGAGAGGAGTGTTGCTG
>VWZO01001610.1:151183-204351 GCA_013396975.1 Bucco capensis | reverse complement strand
TCCTGCTCTGGCAGGGGGGTTGCACTAGATGATCTTTCTAGGTCCCTTCCAACCCCTGACATACTGTGATAGTGTAATTAAGCAGGTTGGCATACTGATTATGCAGTGTGAGAAATCATCATCTTGCCACATCAGAACTATTCCTTCCAAAATATTTCTTCATTTCAGTTCACTCAAAGACTACCATTTGTCATCATTATGGTAACTGTTCTTCTGAAATCCATGTTTTTAACCCATCTTAACAGTTGGGCAATCCAAACTGATCAAAGCTCAGTTACTGGAGAGAATTAATATGTTGTCCTTTAGCCTGAACTTTCTGTCTCTTGCTTTTGTCAGTGTTAGCCAGTATAGTCTGATTTGTTTTTCTTTCTTCATGCAGATTCCTTTTTTTGGACACTAATCCACACTTGTGCAGTCAGAGCATCATCTCTACATGCCTTGGAATATGTTAGGTGTTAGGAGTGAGAGGCTTGAATGGATTAGGCATTGGCAGAGATGTAGATTTTGGCCATGCCTCCAACTAGGACATGAGAAACTGTGTGAAGAGAATTCTTAAAATGTTGAAGTCATTATCCAAACAAAGGTATGTTTGTTCTTGGGCTGGAATCCCTTAAGTAATGTGGTGTAGGGACAGATAAGGTTTGGTATGACCTGCTGCAAATTCCCTTTTCTCATGCCAGCAGTATATCAGCATGACATGGTATAATGTTGTGCAAAAAGCAGTTATTAAACAGCTAGAACCCATGTGCAGGTGTACAGCACAATCTCCAGGCTAGCTGGCTGATTTCTTTTGAAGAAAACAAAGAAAACCCAAAATTTCTTCTGTTTGAACTGGGAGATTATCATCTGTACTCTGGATTTGGTTTTGGTGCCAGTTAACACTCATAATGTTTAGCTGTTGGCAACTTGAGCAATCTTGAGTGTTACTGTGATGCAGAATCACCCAAACAAAAGTAGCCTAATGAGGAAACAGCACAGCTGGTTGAGAAATTGTGGAAGTGATCATGTTTTGAAATGACTTGGAGGAAAAAAAAAAAAGGCACAACACAATCTCTTTTTTTTTTGGGGGGGTATAGTTTGGAATGCATTATGTCTGTTAGATTGCAGAAGATAAGTGCAACAGAGGTACAAAAACCAAGCATGGCACTTCTGTTATGTGTGTAAATAGAGATGGCCTGTTCTAACATGTAATGGTCTAAAATGGTATTGGTCTTCAAGGTAACACCATTCTAAATGTGTAAGGCTTAAATGTTGCACAGAGAGGACTTCTTAAAATCCTACTTCCTCTTTAAGTTTGTTTTTTTTTTCTGATTGTGGTAACATTTTTGTAGGCCTGAGATGTGTGCTTTCGTGGCTGTGCTGAGCAAGTGATGTGTGCTGCACAATTTCACTCATTGTATCCTGTCTGCTAAGCAAAATTAGGTAGCTGTAGGTAAAGAAAGGGGGAAAAGGACTTTTTTTTAATAAAAAGATTTTTCTTCTTCCTAAGGTGTTTAGCAATTCGTTTTTTGTGGTTTAGCTTGATTTGTAAATGGAGATTGTTGTGAATCTTTAGTGCAAGCTTTTGTGTCCTACAACTCTTTGGAAATGTGTTGCTTTCTTTTAGTAAAGGACTCTGATTTCATCTGCTTACTTTCTTTAAAAGCTTTTCCCTTAACCTGCTGATAGTATTTCTTGTTCATTGTAACCCATACAATTCAGTAGCTCATCACTGCACTGAAATTGGTGTAGGAGTATTATTGATGAATGTGTGAACTGTGCTCAAGACATCTCCTAGCTGCCATTGGTATACAGCTGGAATAGATGAAGCAAAGACAGGAGGCAACTACAACTTTACTCCATTTACAGAAGAAGCATCAGCAGAGATAAAGCATCTTTGCCCCAGCTACAGTGCAAGTCTGAAACAGAGTTGGAAACTGACCCCAGTTATCCAGGGGCCTGAGTCTGAGTTACAAGCCTGTCTTATGCTGTGAGGCTTTATATAAGAACTCTCATTGGATAAAAAGGAGAAGCACTGTGCAGCATTAGGCTCTTGCTTCATGGTGATTTTTGCACTAAATGTTCTCTTCCTCATCTGTTTATTCACACCAGCTCCCAGACCATCTCATCAATCCTTCTTGCTCTTACAAATCTTGTGGCTGAGGTTCCCTGGAAATGCCCAAGGAGTGATTGCATTGTGGAACTGGTAATGTGCTCCTCTTGACAGCACAACTTAAGAATTAATGCTGTGGGGTGTAGTTTGTTCAGTTAAACTATTATCTCATGCTTGCCTGAAATGCCATCATCACCCTGTGCTGTGGCTTATCATGTGTGGACAGCTGTGTGGCTGTAAACAGATGGAGTGCCTTGTGCTGTAGTCTTCATGGGGTCAGAATGAGGTAAAACTCCTTGCTGTTCTCTAAATGGCATTGGATGGGAGAAAAGGGCTTAGAACATAAGCCTGATAAGGAAAGACTGAGGAATCTGGACCTGTTTAGCCTGGAAAAGAGAAGGTTGAGGGGAGACCTCATTAATCTCTAGAACTACCTGAAGGGAGGTTGGAGAGAGGCAGGGACTGCTCTGTTCTCCCTAGTGGAGAGTGATAGGACAAGGGGAAATGGATGGAAATTGCTCCAGGGGAGGTTCAGGCTAGACATTGGGAGGAATTTCTTTGCTGCAAGGGTTGTGAGCCATTGGAACAGGCTGCCCAGGGAGGTGCTTGAGTGTTAAAGAGTGTTTGTAGCCAGGTGGATGTTGCATTGGGAGGCATCATTTAGCAGGTTGCTAGGGCTAGGACAAAGGCTGCACTGATGATCTCCGAGGTCTCTTCCAGCTGGAACTGTTCTAGGATTCTGTAAGAGGAGGAGTCTGGTGTTTCTGAGTTTTTTGTTCCTGACACAGGGAACAGCATGTGCTGTGCTGGAGGAGGCAGTTCCTGAGTTGGATAGGAGCTGTGCATTTCCTGATCTGTTGTAATCTTTCTTGATAAGTTCTCATAAATAAGGAAGGGCCAGACTGCAATCCAGGCCCTTAGTGCTCAGTTTTCTGTGGGTTGGTTTTACCTCTTGCTCCTGAGCTGTAGTAAATTTGTCTTTTTTTTTCCCTTACCATCTCAGGGTGTCAGATTAATCTGGGTGCTGCTTTCCATCACACATGGCCACATTTCCTTGTGGGAATAGAAACTATGAGGTGACCGTAAAACCAAATATCGCTTTTGTACTTCTGAAAGGTGACTTAGTCATTATGAAATACTTGAGGGGTGATTGGTCTTCAGAGCATGGAATGGGTATGTGGGGAGAATCTCCATTTGGAAGGTGTCATGCAGAAGTTTAGCAGCAACTATGAGGTGAGGTGATGGGCACATGAAATGCTAATGAATGGTATGGGTTGCATTCTGAGATCAAGATTGCATGGGCCTGCTCCCTGGTGCAGTATCCCCAGCCTGGGTATAAGGAAGGGAATCAGCTGGCTTACATATGTAATGTGTAAGAAAGTGAAGATACAGGACCTCATGTAGTTCAGTGATCTCCAGCAGTGATTGTCTGCTCTGTAGAATGGCAATGGTTTCTACCTACTAGAAATGAATTTCCAGGAAAGCACATGACTTACTTTGTTCACCTTACTTTTGCTAATAGAAAGAAACTGAGAGCTTTCAGCAGCAGCCATAAGTTTTGCATTGAGTGAGGAGCCTTGTCTCACAGCAGATGTGCTCATTTGCATGGGAGTGAGCTAGTTTCCAATGAGCAGTTCAGAATAGTTTCATCTAATTCAGCTACCAAATCTGCCATTTCCCACCAAGAAGGGTAGAGAGTGTTGAACTCATCTGCTGCTGTGCAAACACAGGAGAAGTAGAACAGGTATATGCAATGAGCTTGGTCAAATGTATTTGAGCATCTTTGCCTGGTGGGATAGCTTTATTCCAATAAAAAGTTGCCTATCAAAGCTTTGTATTGGGAAATTTACTATGACATTTAACACTTTGTTTAAAAAAGAAAAGTTTTCCAGTGCTTTGGTCTTCAGGTGAGAAAATCTTCTTTAACTAACAATGCATGACACTGGATGATCGATTTCTTTGAGGAGTGTGTGATGCTTTTGGATCACTGAAAAGTTGCCATGGTCACTGCATAACATTAAAACCTTTCAGTTGCTGTGTTTCAGCCAAAATGGACTTGCCAGGATTGCAAAAGCTCTAACTTTTTAATGGTGATGAGACACAAAGGTTAACCTGGAAGGTTCAAGTGCCTTTTCAGAGTGATGTTCACTTNATTTGGTTTGCCTTAGGTTTGGTTTGCCTTAGGTACAATTTGGTTTGCCTTAGGTTTGGTTTGCCTTAGGTACAATTTGGTTTGCCTTAGGTTTGGTTTGCCTTAGGTACAATTTGGTTTGCCTTTTGTCTGTGGAACCAAGGCAGAAGTTTGGTTACATTGGAAACCCAGAATTTCACCTGTTGGAAACACAAAAATAATTTGTCTGGATTCTGAAAGGACAGGAGTGTCGAGGTTCTGTCCTGATTTGCCACTAGAATAAGTCACTAAAATACTTCTCTTTCTTGGGTTCCCTTTTATAGTGTCATTTTGGCAGTCCCTTGCTGGAGAAGCCACCCAAGAAAAGAAGTACTCTGGCCATATTGAGAGTGGTGTGACCAGCACAGAAGTTCATGTGCTTCATGCCCCAGTAAGCTTCCTGTTTATATTCATTGTCATCTTCCCTTGCTGTTCTCCCTTGCCAACACTAGATGTTGTTTTTTTTCATGTTTAGGGATCAGCATCAGGAATGTCTTAAATTTTATCCAAACTTCAACTAATTTCCAGATTTTTGTCCCTATGAACTGTGTGGTGCCTCCAGTGAGCATACCTCAAAGGTCAAATGACTTCTCTCAGCAGAACTTAGCAGCTGCACTCTGCAGGGGAGAGGGAAAGTGCTAAGTTTACAGGTGACAATAAAGCTGCAAATGCAGTTTGCTGCTATTCCTGTCAAAATAAATGAGATAACCAATGGGGCATCAAAAAGAGTGCTGCTCTGAATTTTATCTGGTTCCTTAAGGCAGTTAGCCACGGGTGCTGCCAACTAGGAACAGACAAGAAAACAGATGACAGGAACAGAGATTCTTTTGATGAGCTTGGCTGGAATTTTAAGATCACTTCTCAGAGTGTTAATTAAGAAAACAAATGTTTAGCACAGACCAGTGAAGACTGGTAGTGTGCTTTAGAGAGGACTACTGCTGCAGCATCCTGCCCTTGCTAGCAGTGCTTTTGGGAGACACAAGGTGGCAGCTGGGGAAAGTCTGCACCCAGCAGAGGGACTGGCCACTGATAATAAGGAAACAGGCATTTTGCAGGGATTTTTGGCTTCCCTTTCAGATTTTGAACTTAATTTGGTGTGACTCAGTCTGATTTAACACTTCAAGGAGACAGGCTCTGGCCATGCCTCTGTTGCAGGATGTCACCTCCCTGCTACCCTGCCTGCTGCTCTTGTATGCCAGCCCAGTTACAGACATGAAGTGTGGGCTGTGATTTTCATGGTGATTGTGGTTTCTACTGAGCCCTGAAATCTGGCAGGGTTGTAAAGTCTAACACACACGTTATAGCCTGGGCATCCTTTTAGATGCTCTCTAGCATGCTCCCTCTGCTTCCTCAAGGGCTGTTGCCTGGTGCTTTCTCAAAGCTCCTGTGCTACTTGCCAATAGATGATCATTGAGTTGCTAGGTCCATTTTATTGTGCAAGAGAGATAATGATTTTCTCACTTTAATACTATAATTCTGCAAAGCCTGCTAGGGGAATTTTAGTTCAGAAGGCTGCGTGTGAATGTGTCTGAATTGTTGGGCTTGAAGAGTTTGATAGCCTTTTTAGACAGAGGCTGATCCCAGGACGGCTGCAGGACAGAATAATTCAGATCAGGAGGGCCTTATGAAAGTCCCCAGTCCACCTTCCTGCTCTAAGCAGGGTCAGCTTTGGGATCAGATGGGGTTACTTGGGTCTTTATCCAGTTTGGCACTGAAAACCTTGTAGGACAGAAAGTGCAACCTCTCTAGGTGATCTGTTCATTGATTAATTGGTTGTAATAAATTGGCATTTTATTACTGTTCATTTACTTTCTAGCTTTTAGGCTCATCTTTTGTGTCTCTGAGCTTTCTGGCTGTGTTGGTAAAAGCAATCTCACAGCTTCTAAGCAAGTTCTGGGGAAAGAGTGGGGATTAACCTACATTTCAGGAATTTATAAGTGAAATAGCATTGCCATTCCCAGTTTTCTCTCTTCTTTAAGCGTATTCCCTTCCTTTGTTTAAAAACCCCCACCTTTCCTACTTCTTTCTTGTTGCATGGATCCCTACCCACACCTCCAATAGTGCTAGAGGAGGAAAGACTGTTTTCCATCTATCTTGGACTGCTGCTAGGACCTTGGTAGTACCTTTAGATATCCCAAACCATTTGATGCTTCTTTTAGTGAGCTAGGTGTTGCCACAATTCCTGAGGAACTGGATAGGTGCAATGAGGTGAGAACAGGATCCACATTTGTTTCTAGTACTGCAGTAAGAAGCTCTTTATGACAACTTGTATTCCTATGATATACTTCAAATGTAGAATGAAGGTGAAGCACCTGGTTTACATCAGCCTTGAGGTAGAGGTTATGTTGTGGCAGGTTATTCCACTATGTGACCTGTGCTCACCTGTGTGAGCATTGCAATGGTAGTGTGAGTTTGTGGTGGAAGAGTGTATTAAACCTGGCATGTGGTGTTGGATCTGTTTGTCTCAGGCTGGTTTTATTGATGGGGAGCCTTGTTTCATTTTGGCTGCATCACAGTTGTCTTAGGCCTTTCCCTTTTGAACCTACTCACTCTGTGTAAGTTACATGAAGGAAATAATAAATAAGTGGGCTTTCCCTGGCTAAAATTAGCTGTTGACCTTAGACTACCAAAAAGCTACATCTACAAAAACCCCCCACTGATTTTCCTGGTGGGCTTGAGGAAGCCTCTGAGTGGCTTTTTGTGACTTCATGTTTGGAGGAGGAGTGGCAGGGATGGTGTGAATGTTCTGTGTTTTGCTACATGAGCTGATGGTTGCTTGAATGAGTGAGCTTCCTGATTCAGAGGTGAAGAATGAATGGTCTCTCCTCATAGTTTCAATTTTATTCTCAAAGGTACTTTAGCAGCTCAGGGGTGTCTGCAGCCTCACGCAAGTGCTACCTAGGCAATTCTTTCCAGGGCTTGAGAAAAAGTCCATCTGACGCACCAGTGGGAAGTTGACACTTTCAGTTCATTAAAGTAAGCATCTATGAATGGAGGTACTCAGCTGAGAATGTTTCAGCCTCTGAGAAGGGTCTGAAAAAGGCTTGAACTTCAAAAGCTTCCATTGTCTGAAGGCACAGGCTGATGCAGCTCAGCTCCTTCCTGCTGTAGCTCTAGGTCTAAGCATGTAGTGATTGGATCGTTGCAGCAGCTTTGCTTTATTGCTTGACCTTGCTTTGTTCAAAAAGAATAATTACAACTGTTGGTGAAAACAGTGAATTTGGAACATGTAGAAAGTTACTGGGTTCGTTGCAGCAGCTTTGCTTTATTGCTTGACCTTGCTTTGTTCAAAAAGAAGATGCACAACTGTTGGTGAAAACAGTGAATCTAGGTCTAATCGAAAGTTACTTGATTTGTTGCAGCAGCTTTGCTTTATTGCTTGACCTTGCTTTGTTCAAAAAGAATAATTACAACTGTTGGTGAAAACAGTGAATTTGGAACATGTAGAAAGTCATCTGACTGATGGTTCAGTGAAGAGACCCTTAGAGATAACTGAGGATATACTCATTTTCCTAATATTTGTCTGGTTTGTTCTCTTTGCAGAGCTAATTTACCTGTCTGTTTGCAGACTAACACCTTGAAAGTGGTTATTACATGATCCAAGTAGTTCTAGAAGGTGGCATTGCAGGGGCTTTTTTCCCCTATTTTGCTTGGACATTACATCAAAACAGTGCCACTTCACAGTGCAGCAGGATACTGATGACCTCTGTGAAAACTTGCTTGATTCATTAGCAATTGTATCTTGCAGACCAGACTTGAAAGGAGCTTAGATACTCTTGGAGAAGTTAACAAACACAAACAACAGAATATGGCATCTTTCACATCAAAGTTATTACCTTTTCCATCCTAAATGAGTTTACTATACTGCTGAAGCAATGAACTTGCTTTAAGGGCTTGGGAACTTCTATAATACTATAATCCTTGGTCACCAAATCTTTGATGCCAACCCTTTGGTAATGGAAGCAATGATATTTACAGCTTTTTCTGGTACAGTTTAGAGAGGAGCACTGTGTTTGGTCCCATCTTGTTCTCACCTGAGATATTGCTGTCTGAAAATGTAACTCTAGTGATGTCAGCATCTGAAAGTAGATTGTGTAAGAACTGTTAATGAACTTGCCATTTCTTATATGGATTGTTACATTATGTCTTAAAATATAGCAGTTAAAAAAGCATTTCTATCTGTGGCACAGCTGTGCTTAAGATGATAGACTGAGATGACACCTCTACCCTGAAGTGGGTAGAACCTACACATCTTTAGATGGCAAAAGAATTTGTGGTGATCCCTGTGAATTTATAATCAAGACTACTTCAGGTTAGAAGGGACCTTTGCAGGTCATCTAGTCCAGCCTCCTGCTGTCTGTTGTGATGTCTAATTTGCTGAAGTGGCCTCTAATCTACCCTTTCTCTACTTTTGGTCATTCTTCACTTGCACAAACTCAACCACTGCAAGCAGACCTTCCCAGCCAAGTAGATGTTTTTTTACCTTGTCCTGTTTTTGTGCCCTCTCTCCATGGACTAATGTTTTCCTTGCTGCTGAGATACTTTTTGTTGCCTTCTGCACCCCTTCCACATTCCAACTCCAGCCAAGCTTTCACTTTTCTGTCCTCCTCTGTGCTCAGGCACTGTCTCAGGATTCCTCCTAAATAGCCTATCCCCACTTCCACCTCCTGTACATTTCCTTTTAAGTGTTTGAGCTCAGTCAGGAGTTCCCCCTTGGGCAGAGCTGGCCTCCTGCTATGTTTGACTTCCTGCACATCAGAACTATGCTGTTCTGCTTTAGAGTGGTTCCTCTTGGAGACCAACCAGCCTTCCTAGGCCCCTTGGTCTCAGCCTCCCATGGGATCCTGCCTGCAGTTCCCTGAAAGAGCCTAGATCTGCTCTTCTGAAGTTCAAAATCTCTATTCTGCTAGCTGCCAACCTCATTTCTTTCAGCATCTTTGTTACTTTCTCATGCTTGCTGCAGCCAAGGCTGTGATGAGCCTTCACAGTTCCTGAGGAGCAGACTGAGCAGAGAACCTTTCCTATTTCACTTGTCTATCAGTTTTATTCCAGAAATTGTCCTCCAGGATTGCTTGCACCCTTTCCTTTCTTGTTGCCCTCCCAACAGATGCTTGGGATGGTGAAAACTCTCAGGGAGAAACAGGGCCTGTGATCAAAAAGCTGATTACAGGTGATTTCATCTGCTTTCTCTTGGATTTGGTGAGCTGTAGCAGACAGCCATCACACTATTATGCCCATTGGCCTCCTCTCTTGTCCTGACCCATAAACCTTTTCACTTATTGCTTTGCAGAGCTCTGCACATCTAGGTCACTTCTTTGCAGCCTCATGCCTTCTGTTTCCTCTTTTTTTCCTTCCTGAAGAACATCCATCCATCATCCCAGCAATCATGTAAACTATCCCACCACTCCTAGATGTGTACAGCTTTGTATCTGCACATGGACTTCCAGTTTCTTCTGTTTTGCAGCATTTTTCTGTGTTGAGGCCCTTGAGAGAAACCACCTGTGATACAGCTCAAGAGTGGGAGGAGGAGAGTCTTGGGAGAAGATATGGGACACTGGCTACTTTGTTCCTTAATTTTCCTTTTCCATGGAACTGGGGCTGGTGTCACAGTGTTAATCTCTTTGGAAATGAGTACTTGTGCAAAAAATGTCAGGAATGTTGCTCCTGGATACTGTTATATGCTAGGAAAAAAACTTTTTTTGACCAAGTGAGCAAGCACACAGCAGGAGACACAGGCATTTAATCTGGCTCTTACTCATGGAACTTGTATGACATGGGGTGGATCTGTGTAGCTGTGGAATGATGCTGGAATGCCTCTGATGGATTGGTCACTATTTAAAACAGTTTGAAAATATGCTAAATCCCAAATGGTTTACTTTAATATATTCTTTCTACTACTTAACACACTTGTACACGCACACACATTCTATCTCTGTGATAACTTCTGTTCAGCCTTCAAGCAGGTTTTGCTGCTCTTCAGTGTTTTTCCATAGGGTTGGACTCTGACTGTCCCACAGTGGATTTAAGAATTAGTCCCCAAGTAGGAAGAAAATGGAGGAAAACTTTTTTACTTGGCATTGGTCCTGTGTTTCCTCCTCATCTTCTGAGAAGCTGGAAGACTGCAGTTCCCTCCTCCCACATCCTCCTATCTACTCAGATGTGTGCAACTATTGATGATCAGAAGTAATGTTTTTTTCATGTCCAGGGTTCTTCAGGTGAATTCCACTCAAGCTGTGATAGCTCCTACACTCTGTCCTGATTGTCTGAAGAGGAACCATCCTAGAGCAATTGCTAGGAGCTCAGTGCACACTTCCCCTGAGCACTTCTCCATAGCTGTGGAAGTTATGATGTGCTCAATGGCTGCTCAACCTTAGGAACTTCTCTTTGGCCTTTCTCTTTGTGGGAGTTCTGCTGTACATAGTTTGAGAGACTCTTTCAAAAGAGAAACCAGCCAGCCATTGGATTGATGGATTTCTCTTTTGCTGGTTAAAACCAAGAGATATCTCCATGTTCTGTCATGGATTTTGACCTCTGTGTTTCTGTAGCACAGTAATTGTCTCCTTTGGCATAGCTAGTGCTGTGCTGTGTGCCCTATGCTGTGCCCTGAGCTGCTGTGACCAGATTGCTCAGTTTTATGGCTCTCCTTTACTGTACCTGCCTAGAGCCAGGAGAGTGTGTCTTGCAAGGCTTGATTATGGTGAAAACATTGCAATCAAGTAGACTGGAGACTGATGGCAGCTGTAAAACCTTGGGATGGAGAGCCCTGCTGTGTCATTTTATTGTGTGCAGCCTGTCACTAGGCAGATGTGAAGATGGAAATAGCCTGTTACTATTCTTCTTTTCAAGAAGGGGTAGACCTTTTTCATGCTGTGACAGTACAAGTACTTCTTCAGCTTACCATTTATCTAGGGGTTGGGGAGGTTTTGATGAAATCATAATAATGTGTTTTTCTTGTTTCTGTTGTTAAAGATTACCAGAGGAGTCTGTTGGGTAAGTTCATTTTCTGGCCTATGGTGTAATGACCTCTCTGGCTTTATTTCCTTGTCCCATGTTCAATATGGGCACCAAGACTACATGTAAACAACTGCTTCCTTTCTTATTCTTTGATTAATGCTTTTTCATCTCTTCTATCTCTTATCAAACTTCTGGCTTCTTCCCAGTTGTAGCCTCCTTAAAACATAATCTAACAAGTCACCATATATGTTAGAGGTAACTATATTGCAGTAACAGGGTACTTGGTCCAAAGTAAATACCATGGTCTGTCAAAGCAAGCTCTGGCTCCATTCAGTCTTATGTGGACGTTTACCCTTCCACACCTACTGTTAAGATTTATCTCTCTCCACTGCCAGGCCAGCTTCTCCCTCTGAGCTGCCCTGTGCTCTCTACAGTCAAGGGAGCTGATAATCCCACTCTACTCTGCACTAGTGTGGCCTCACCTGGAGTATTGTGTGCAGTTTTGGGCACCACAGTATTAGAAGGATATTAAGTTGCTGGAGAGCATCCAGAGGAGGACCATGAAGACAGGGAAAGGTCTAGAGGGGAAGCTGTGTGAGGAGTGGCTGAAGTCACTTGCTTTGTTCAGCCTGGAGAAGAGGAGTCTGAGGGGCAGACTATAACTTCCTCAGGAGGAGAAGCTGAGGGGCAGGAGCTGATCTCTCCTCTCTGTTAACCAGCAATAGGACTTGAGGGAATGGCATGAAGCTGTGCCAGGAGACGTTTAAGTTAATTATTAGGAAAAGATTCACCCCAGAGGGTGGTGGAGCACTGGAACAAGTTCCCCAGGGTGGTAGTCATAGTACCAAGCCTGACAGAATTCAAACATCTGGACAATGCTCTTGGACACATGCCGTGACTTTTGAGGTTGTCCTGTGCATAGAGATGAGTTGAACTCAATGATCCTTGTGGGTCCTTCCAACTTAGAACATTGTATGATTCTCTGAGGCCCTGGTGCATGAGCTGCATGCTTCCACTGCTGGCCCATTGTTCTCTGCAGAGGTGCACAGAGAAGGGCCTTGCTTCTCAGTACACTGTTGCTTTGTCCTGCTTTATGACCACCCTCTGGGGAAGAAGTAAACACAACTGCCATGGAAAGTAGACCTGAGCTACAGGGAGAGGCCAAAGGAGTAGAGACAGTCCAAACCCAGGTGGCCTCTCTGCTGGAGGTACAATATACCAGAGCTTCAGCCTTGGTGCAGCTCATCCTTGGCTGAAGAGAATACCTGGTGTACTGATGTCTCCTTCACTGCAGTGATCTTGCTCCCAGCTAAGTCCACTTGTGCTTTCATTGAAGCAAGAGTCTCCTGGTGATGGTATGGTTAGAAATATGCAGCCCTAGCATGCACATGAAGGAACTGAAGTAGTGCTTTGCTGGAGTCATTTCTTAACTTTGTACTTATACTTGCAACCTTAATAACCTTTCACTGTAGATCATGCTAGTAAACAAGTACCCAAAAAAAGTGCTCTGGTAAGGTTGTTTTGCACTTTCTGTGTACACATTCATGCTGAGGGGCAGGCATAGCATTCATGAGGTCAGCAGGAGGGTGAACTGCAGAGTGAAATGACTTGTTGAAAGCAGTATGGTAAGTCATTGCCATGGAGCATCCCTGTCTTGTCCATGGGATCCTCTTCATGCTGAAACCAGAGACCCATTTAAACACAGACTAAATGATTTTGGAGTGATAGTGAAACACAGAAGTTGCTCATGCATTAAGCGAGCAGCATCTGTGTGTGCTAGGATGGGCTAATCATCATTCCTAAGAGTTTTCCTGTTAGGAGGAGAAAAGATACTTTTCCTTCCTTCTGCACATAGCTTTATTGTTTCACTTAGAATAAAAGATTTATTAAAAGCAAAACTCTACCTTGCTACAGTAATAGAGCTGCAAATACAAAGTTAAAAAGAAAATTGGTGTGATTCAAATGCAAACTTTGACTATATTTGGCACTGCAGTCAATCAGGAGCTGTCACTTGATTGAAAGACTTTAGTGTTCAAAATAGATGTTTAAGAAATGTGTTTAAGAAATGTGGGAAAGAGATCTGTCACNAAAGACTTTAGTGTTCAAAATAGATGTTTAAGGAATGTGTTCATTCTGTTAAAAAATGCTCTGAACTTCATTTCTTACAGGAGAGAGATCTGTCAACTGCTACAGAGGACTTTTTGATTTTAATATTTAAATAAGTTTTTCTCAATATTTTGAAAAATTATAGTATGGAGAAAGGCTTTCTCATCATTTTCTGCAAAATACTGTTTTGTCTTGGTCAGGTGAAGGTCTTTAGTTCAACTGATCTCTGTCTGGTTTTAATGTTTGATTCTGCTCTAGCTCTTAGAGCAATCATGATTTGAAGCTTGTTAGGTGCCTGTGGTTTCCAGCAGTGCAAGTGTGATGTAAAGCTGGAGTGCAGCCTAATGAATGCAGCCTTCTGTTTTCTCTCTGCAAGACAATGAGTGTGAGCCATAGGCACATCAAAGAAATCAGTTCATTGTTGCTCAAGAGCCATTAATCTGATAGAAATGCTTTCCCTCTTCTAGCTGATCTTCTTGAAATAGTGCCCAGTTTTAAGTGTCAGAACCAAATGAAGCAGATGCACCATACTCCTGCACCTCCGCTCCAGACAGCATTGAGGTTAACCTCTGCTCTTGCCCATGAGCTTTCCAAAGGCTAGCCTGGCTAATGATGCACAAACAGTATCCCACAAACAATTTCCACAGCTCATTTGTCTTCCCTGCTATGCAGAAGACCTGCTTAAAATATCAGCATCCCTCAGCTATAATCTGGTTGTGGTGGCCTAATAGCTCTAGGTGGCTTGGTAATTCCAGCGCACCGTTCATGTGTAGCTAGCACATCTCAACAGGGGCATTCCCATGTGTGGCTCCAGTGCTGACACTGGCTGGCTGGCTTTGTTCCTGTCTACAAGGATTTTCATCTGTGTGCAGCCCCAGCTCCATGAAGCTGCTGCTGAAATTCCCATTGAGTTGGGAATTGTAGTAGGGTTTGGCATTTCCCAGTCATTCTTTCCTTCATGCCCACGTTTATTTAGCATGTGCTCAGCTCTGGTTTTTTGCTCAGCTCACTTCTCTAGCCTTTCCTCCTCCACTCTTGTCTCCTTAAAAGATGATAGAGGCACTGAAATAGCACTTTCTGCAGTCTTCAGAGGGGTTACTTTGTGGTTTCCTGGAGAGCCTAAGCTTGTGTCTGTCTTGCTTGTCAGTCCTTTTTTTTTTTCTCCTCTCTTTTGAAACTGATGTGCTGAAGGCCTATCCTCACAGGAAATCATCTTTAACCAAACCACAGCAACAGAATCATCACACATACACCCCCTCCCCAAAACTGTCTGAAAGATCACAAAGGTGGCACAGTTTCACAGCCCTAAGAATTTCACTGCTTTGCAGTGGGAATGCACACACTGGGTAGGAAATCCCAAGGTGTTCCACTGGCTCTGCCTCAAAGGGCCAGTGCTTGTTAGGCTCATATCAATTCCTCTTGGGGTTTTGGGGTGGATTTTTTTTTGCTGGGGTGGGGGAAGAGGGGCATTGCTTCTACCTTCATCACAGTGATCTTAAGAAGAGCAGGACTTCTTTATAGGTTAAGCATGTGCTGAAGAAGAGGTCACATATTGATGTCATGCTGGGTTTTGACTGGAGTGGATGAAAATTCACATGCTAGCTGGAACCTTTCTCAAGTTGCTTTGTGTTGTCTACCATCATGATCCTTTTCTTTCCTGTGCCTGAGGGCTTGTAATTTTTACTAAGGTATAAGCACACTTATCCTTGCTTCTGTACTTAGGCTTCTTTCACTTACACTAGTGATAACTTGTTTTGGAAGTGTGCCAGTTCTGTTCTCTGTTCATGGTTACCAGGGAGAGGACAAGAGGAAATGACTTCAAGTTGCACCAGGGGAGGTTTGGATTGGATATTAGGAAAAATGTCTTCACTGGAAGAGTTATTGGGTATTGGAGGAAGCTGCCCAGGGAGGTAGTGGAGTCACCATCCCTGGAGGGGTTAAAAAACCATATAGATGTGATACTTAGTGGCGTGGGGGTGATAAGCTGATGGTTGGACTTGATGATCTGAGAGGTCTTCTCCAACCTTAATGATTCTGTGATTCTGTCTTTATGGTTGGATATGGGTTTTCTTTCAGCTAAAAGGTGATGCTACCCATCAGACTTTCGTTGAACGTGCTGTCTCTGATTTTAGGTAATGCTGTTGTATTGGCTGGTAAGGTACTGAGCACAAACAAAAGATCACTGAAAATATCCTTCTCAATCATTGTGAGAGTTTCATGTTGGATTCAACTCTACAGTCTTAATAATACTACTAGTTTTAATAATAGTTTTTAGTTTTAATAATAAATACTACTTTTTAACAAAGGGAGATGTATCACTGCTGTTGAGTGGTGACTCTCCATGGGATCCAAAGGAACAAAGCTCTGTTTTCCCTGATCACAAGTTATGTTGTATTCACTTTTAGGGCTGTTAGAGGATGGTATTCACTCATTCATGATACAAGAAATCATTTGAACCAAACCCAAAAGAGGTGCCATAGTAAGTTAGCACCAAGTCAGAACTGGAACTTGGAATTCAGGTTGAAAATCTGAACCCTTTCTTGTCCAGAAGTTAAAAAGCACCTGAAGTTCTTCCTGTTTTCTCTCTCACATCCAAGAATATCTGCACAGAAATTACAACATCCTCATAGAACAATAACATAACTTTTTCTGATAAAACAATGAGGCCTTTTAGATAAAATAAGAAACTGGGTTTATCTGACACTCCAGCTCATCCCTGAATTATCTGAATTTTCTAACTTTCCTCTGATTTATCCAACTTTCACAGTTCATTGTCTGGACTAACTCTCCCTCTCCTTAACTCTAAAGATGTTGCGACAAGTTAGTATAAGGCCATATTTTGCTTCTAGTGTTAGTTGACCACATGAAGAAATTTCTTATTCTACTGTTTTTAATTTAGTGTTTATTTCCTATAATAAATAATAGCTGTCTTATCTGTGTAGGTCTGGTCAGTATGCTGCATTTTCATAGCATGCTGAATAAATTGCATTTACATTAAGCCTATGGGGTATTTTTTTCTCTCCTCCAGTGTCTTTTCTGTGTCTGTCCATACTTTCCTTGCAGCACAACTTTTTTCCTCTCTTTCCAGGAGCTGGGGAAGAAGCTGTGTGGATATGGCACAGCTACGTGTACAGATGCACTGCAGGTGGAATCTCAGGTGGAATGATAGTTCTATTTGCCTTTCCAGGGCTGTAATGTGCAGTAATAAGCAGTGAACCCATGGGCAGACCCTGCTGAGCTGGAGGATCCTTCTCAGCCCTGGGGCAGGTTTGGAGATGGACTTTCTCTACACACAGCAATTACAGCCTCCCCTCTCTCTTGTGTCACTGTGGCTGCAGGTGGGACCTCACCCATGTCATCTGTGCTCTGTGGTTGCCATCACAGTTACCAGTCAGCATCTTCCACAAGCTCCAAAGTCGTGTTCTCACCTTTGCTGGCAAGGAAAAGGACCAAAACCAGTTGGATGTAACACTTAAGGAGCGAAGAAGCCCAAGTGCTATGTAAGGAGAGAGAACACACTGTCTCTTCTACTTTTCCTCTTCCTCATCCTTTCTGCTAACTTTTTGCAGGATTGGTGGTTGCTGCCATGCTCATCTGTCTTCAACTGGCAGCAAGTGCAAGAGTGAGGAAGAAAGCAGGTTTAACAGTATGAGGAGCATCCTGGGGCTGAATAAAGGAGGGATTTGTGTGGGAGAAGGGTGATTTGATGTAGTGAACATAACAGCTGTGGTCTTTCTTTTGTCCATGCATTACTTCAGTGCTGTCCTGCATCTCTAAAGTATTCACACCTCTGTCTCTGGGACCCAGAAAGATGATCTGAAGATGATCTCAGAAAGATAATCTGAAACTTGTTCTTGATTCATGGCTCATACCATAATAAACCTGCTCCTGGTAACATCTGAAGCCTGTTTATGATTCATTCCTCTGCTGCACATGGTCCTGCATTTTCAGACAAGCAGTGCCCTGGTCACAGAGAGGGGACAAGCAGCACCAGAAACCTGTTGAGGAGGGGTGACACAAGCCACAGCAGCGCATGATACGGCTGACTGGCCGCATGACTGTGAGATAACGTCTGGCACACGACAGCTCTCACCGCAGGTACATAATTCACTCCCTGGATGGGGAGACAGGGGGAAAACCCAGAAGAACTTAAAAAATCTGCTTAAAAAAAGGTAGCTCTTGGCCCTCTGGCTGCACCAGAAAAAACCTGCACATGTAGCAGCTCAAGTAACGAGGCATAAAAGAAGCCACACTATGGGGTAAAAGATGTTTGGGGTTTTTTGTTTTGATTGAGGTACCGGTGATGAAAACTACTGGAGGATGTCACAGTCAGTGACTTCAGGATGGAATTTCCACATTGCTCCTGGGTCCTCTTGATTGTGCAGAGTGACGCCAGCCCTTTGGGGTTGCTTGTATGCTGATGGTTTTGTAACAGCCTTTAACGTGCAGGGATTTGATCTTGGACATCAGCACTCCTGTCTCAGGAGTGGATTGGAGTGACGTTTCCACGTTCCTGTCCAGGAAACATGAGAAATCCTTTCCTGTGTGGTCAGAGGAGACTGGGGAAAGGAGAGGGCTCTCTGAATGAATGAATGAATCAGTCCCTGCAACATCATGTTGCCTTGTGTGTTTAGAGATGTTCTTTGGAGCACTTCCAGAGATAGACATTATCTTTCAGGAGTATATATGACTCTGTTTGCAGTTCCCAGCTGTGCTTTTGCTTCTGATTGCTCTGAGCAGCCACAAGCAGAGCTGCTCAGCAGTAGGTAGCAGGGTAATATCACAAACAACTGAGATGATTGCATGAGGTTTGTGTGGCTGGTAGTTTGCTTTAAAGATGGACAGCTCAAGAGTCACTTCTGATCCTCTGTGTGCATGTCTTTAAAGTTGTTTTCAATGAAAAGCAGTAAATTTCCTCAGTGTCACCAGGAGAATAAAAGAATTACCTCAGGTAGCCTAACTTCAAGGAAGACTTTTTAACCTATCTATTATAGGCATAAAATATGTCCCACTTTAACACAGGCACCATGATATTGCAGTGACTAATAGGAATCTAATGCTGCTGTACCATTCCCATGATGGTTTGAAAACCCTTGGTCAAATAAAAGTTCAACTGGATATGAGGAGTATTCCCTATTGCAGCAAGTTTTCTTGACATGCAAAGTTGAAAACCACAGTGTGCTAGGAATTTTGTAGCTGTGGCAGCAAATGCTTCTAGCTGTCAGCCCAGTTGTCACGATGAGTCTGTGTGTTCCTGTCTGTGTGCACATGAGGGTCGTGGCTGCTTGCAAAACTTGTTTCAATAAATTAAAATGAAGTGTCTATTATGCTTTCCCAGGCAACTGTGGTGTCTTCCAGCTCTCATTAAGAAGTGAGCTCTCAGCTTCCTGTGCCACGTCCTTGGGCACCACAGTGATGAAATGAGGGAATTTCAGCGTGCCGGAGAAGGAAGTGAACGTTCTGTCCTCCTGCGTGGTCGTGGTCAGAAGTACCCGGGTAAAGTCTGGAGGGGTGAGGGTATGTTCAAAGAACTGTGGGAAGTTACTCTCTTGTTGTTTTTTTTCAAGCACAGAAATGCAAAATCCCTGGATTTTCAAAAGTCAAAACCTCCAGTGGTGGAGCTCTGTGAACCTAACAGAGCTGTGGTGTCTGGGTGCCTTTTGGTTAAGGTTAAGTGCAAAGCAAATGCCATGTTGTTACAGCTAGCAAGTGGTTAACCAAAGGGAATTTCACTTTGCTGCAGAGATGGGAAACCACAATGCAAGTGTCTTCCTCCAGGTTATTCAGTGGGCATTCAGAGAAAAAAAAATCCTGGGGGTGGGGGATGTGGGGTAGATGCTAAAAATTTCAAGTTTGAGCTCCTCTAGTCCATTCAGAGACTCTGTAATAGATCTGGTGGGTGGGTAGAGGGGGATGTGTTGTGCCACAAGAGCTCTCCTGCCTTTTGTTAAGGGTGATAGAGCACTGGCCCAGGCTGCCCAGGAGGCTGTGGAGTCTCCTTGTCTGGAGCCATTGCAGAGCTGCCTGGACACATTGCTGTGTGAGCTGGTCTAGGTGCTCCTGCTCTGGCAGGGGGGTTGCACTAGATGATCTTTCTAGGTCCCTTCCAACTCCTAACATAGTGTGATACTGTGACAAGGCTGGACTTGATGATCTTCAAGGTCTCTTCCAGCTGTAACTGTTCTATGATTCTATGACAAGGTATGTAATCAGATTGTAGTCAAGTAAACCTCTTGCAAAGAGCACTACTTCCAAGTACCTTCACCAAATGGTGCATTTTTAGTAAGGCTATTAAAATGGATTCCTCAAAAAGATCCCTTTTTCAAAGCAGCAATAGGAGACTAGAGTTTTTTGGACTTCTTGCTTTGTGCTGATAATACCAGGGACTGCTCTTACTGAATGGCAAACACTAAGCAGAGTTTTCTTCCTTTTGCTAAAGGTGGCCTGCAAATAGCTGGTGGTATTTTAGGCTTTTTGTTTATTTGGGTTTTTTTCTTTGTTTTGTTTTGGGTTTTTTTAATAGTAGAGTTCTTGGAGAGATTTTAAAGCAAGGAGGCAAGGCAGTTGAATGGCTAGAAACCAACTGTTTCTGCTTGCTTTGTGCCATAGGGATGGCTGTATTTTCAGTTGGATTGCTACCTGGATTAGCCCTCTTTTGGTGTGTTCTACACAAATAAATTGGCTAAAGAGAGATCTGGATTCAGAAGATCATTATGCAATGCCAGACACTTGGTAATTTCAGTCTGACCTTCAGGTAGTTGTGCTGTAGTGGTGTTACATGTGCACCAGCAGATCATTTACAGTCATCAAAGTGAATTACATCATCCACTAATCTGATTTCTTATCTCTCCTATGCCAGTTTTGCAGATACTGAGGGACAGCTAGAAAGAACAGGACTAAAATCAATTATGCAAACTTCCCAGACCAAGACAGATTTTTTCTGTAGGAATCTTGCAGGAACAAGAGGAGGTACAGAGCTTTGTTCCCTTTCTGTGCATGCCAGTACAAGAATGTGAAAACTGCAGTCCTTGATAAAGAGCTTAGGATCAACCTCTGACAGGTGCCAGTAATGAATCACACAGTGATGACTGTGTATTTGTTCTCTTACTAATCTTATTTCCCTGAGGATTCCCTGGTGGCTTTCATTAGCTAGTGATTTAGGGACTTCCTGAGCCAGAGGCTGCATCCACACTTGTGCTTAAAAGCCAACAGACTTTTCTTCCTTTAATTCTTCTCATCATTTTTGAGAACATTTCTCTTTTTGCTATCCAAATTGTGCCATGGCAGTGAGATCCCAAATCTCATTATACTTTTTTTCTACACAATCAATGTTGGGGTTTGGTGTAGGGTTGTTTTTTTCCCCACTTGATACTGAATCCTTGCATTATGAAAGCCAGCAAGTACTGATCCTCTGTTCACCACCTTATGATTTCATCAACCTCAGCCACCAGACTTCTCTCTTCCTATTCAAGAAGTCTGAGCTTAATTAATCTTTCCTTATGTGGAAAGCCTTTCTGTATCTGCTTCCCTTTCTGTGTATTTTGTATGTTGTCTATATCTCACTTATCAGTAGCCTCTCCTCAAGTTGTACAGTGGTGATGAGAAATGAATTTAGAAGTTAGCACAATGTTCTTAATTTCTCTCTCTTAATTCCAAGTTTCTTTTTGTCTTTTTCATGGCACCTGATCGCTGCCCTGGTATGTTCAGGGAGCTTAAAACTAACCTGGAAATGGCAAAGGACATAGTATTTCCTGAGTGACTCACAAAAGGCACTGCCTATAAGTGCTAGTTCAGACTTCTCTGGGGAAGGATGTGCCAACAGGTGTGATTTTTACAAAGGTGATTTGCTAGAGAGGGAGAAAATGGTTTTACATGGCTCTAAGTTACAGTCATTGATCTTCTCCAAGTTCCCTGCCCATTTCCCTCTCTTTCTCTCTCCCTTCCCAAATGACACAGCTCTGAGAAACAGAAAGGAAAATCTTCCCTTAAACTGTTTTGGTTCCTCTTCTGATCCCAAAGGAAAACACCCAAGTTGAACTTCAGAATGCCAATAATTCCCAGGATTACAAAAGCAAATCACTTTCTTCTTTTGATTATAACAAGAGCTGAGAGGAAAACAGGAGGCTGATCCTGACAGTGTCTCATGTGCTGCATGTGAGGAATTTGATCTAGAAGCCTTCCCAAACTTAAAGGATGGGAAGTGTTGTGGCTTTTGCAGCAGCTGAGGAGTTCGTTGGTCATTGGCTTTACTGCTTTCAACTACTTTTGGTTTTGTGGGAAAGTAGAAGCAGAAAGAAACTTTAAATGTTAATTATATGTGCTGATACATCCTTGATCCTACAAAAAATTTAAGCATCAGGTCTCTTTTGTATACATGTTCAAGTGTAGTGGAAAGGCCAAATGTATGGCAAGAAATGTAGGTGTAGTTCTGGGAGGTGATAACTACTGCAGTAATGTTGTTGAAGCTTTTTCATGAAGAGTTCTGAAACTCTGGATCTTTTTCTTTTTGGGACAAAAAGCAACTAATTTTTCAACCTTAGCACAAGGAAGGCCAATTCTGGGATCCTGCTCTCCCAGAGAAATGGGACAGGCTGCAATTATTATGTGGAAAAGGATGAAATACTATTTTAGTCCAAGCTGACATAGAGGATTAGCTGTTTTTTTCCAAGATATTAGTAGGTCTAGTGAAAGATTTCATCTTTCTACAAACCCTTGTCCTGAAATAACAAGCATGTCAAAGATGACATCAGACTTTTAGTCTACAGGGTTGAGCTCCCATTGCTGCAGGACTCTGGCACCTTCCAGTCCCTCTGCTGTGTGTCTCTCTGAACTTGTGTTGTATTTGGGCTGTGATGCAAACCCAGCATTGAGTATGCAGTATGTGGCCTTCTGTTTCACCTGAGGAGAAACTTCTTTCCAGTAGGGTGCCAGAGCACTGGCCCAGGCTGCCCAGGAGGCTGTGGAGTCTCCTTGTCTGGAGACATTGCAGAGCTGCCTGGACACATTCCTGGTCTAGGTGCTCCTGCTCTGGCAGGGGGGTTGCACTAGATGATCTTTCTAGGGCCCTTCCAACCCCTATCTCTTGTCCATAGATTAAGAGCCTTTCTACACTGTCCTTTTCTTGAGTCATGCTGGGCACTCCTTTAGCAACAGCAAACTGGGTAAGTCAGGGTTACTTGGAAGCTCTGGAGCTGGCCTGCATCCTGCTGCTGCAGAGCTGCCTGCATCCTGCTGCTGCAGAGCTGCCTGCATCCTGCTGTATGCTGCCCCATTTCACCCACACCATGAGTGGTGAGAGCTCATCACTGCTCTGCTGGAGGCTGCAGCACCTTGCCCACCCTTCACAGGCACTAAGCAGCCCCTGGCAGTGGAGGCTTCCTGGACTCCTGCTTAGGTGTGAAGTTACTCAAGTCTCAGCTGTGTTTGAAGGCAACTGTAGGAGTTTTAACCACCACGAGTCTCTGGTTTTAGGAACAGGACTGCCCTGCTGCTGTGAAGCTGAGATCTAGAAAGAGGAGCCTGAGAAGCTGGATCAAGGAACTTTGTTCACTAGGATCAGGGTTTTTTTGTCACAGATAGGGAGGTGGCACAGGGAGTGTACTTTTTTTTCCCCCCTTCCTAGTCTCCAATTGTTTTGCATTAGTCACTGGTGCTGATAAAAGCCCAACCTAGATTAAATAGATGAAGGTGGCTCCATTCCCACTGTGTCAAGGAACAGGAAGGTCTGCATTGATAGATGCAGTTGCTGAGTCCAACCCTACATATACAATAGGTGTCCATATGTCAGTCATCCCTGAGGTGGTGGTGGCTAGTGGAAAGACTTGTGCAAGACCTAGTAACAAAAGGAACTAAAGGGGAAGCCTGGAAGGGTGGATAAGGTAAAAGGTGGGCACAAAAAGGAGCTGAAGAGTGATGAAGGGGATTCAGCTTCTTGTAAACATGCAGCTTCATGAAAGCATGACTTGGATCTGCATAGCTGAAGGTTTTGGGAGGCTGGAAGATTGATGTTTAACTTCAGTTGAAGTCTTCCAGGGGAGATGCAGAAAGAAAGAGCCCCTCTGAACCAGAAGATGGAGGTGAAGAGTGGGCCTGTCTGCAAGTCAGGAGAGTCAGGTTCAGGTCTCCTTGCAGACAGTCAGTCTGAGCTCTTGTCAGCATTTGTTTGTGTAGTGGAAAAACTTCATCAGGACAGCATGGAAGAGGCATCCCTGAACAAGCTGTCACTTAGAGCACAACCCTGCAGCAGGAAAGGTTCCTGCCCTACCAACAGATGTAGATGCACAGACATGTATGATTTAATCCAATATACACTGCTATGCTATATGCAAACATGGATTTTGGAGGTGGTGCATGCTGTCATTTCTCCTCAGTTTGTATTGCAGAAGTACTGCATGATGCACATTGTATCTGAAAAGGGTAGGAATGCAGGAGGTGGCTGCTAGTTCATGTGGTCTTTGGGACCAGTTAAGTGCTGTGGAGGGAAGGGAGGGATTGCTTCATCCCTGAGAGTGCCTGTGTTGAGCCTGGAGATGCTCCCACCAGAGCTGGGTAGGGGTGCCAGCTGGCAGAGAGCTGCTGGAGGCTCTGCAGGCTGCAGAGGCTCCTTGGAGGAGGGAAGAACACAGCACAGTGGCAGAAAAAGAAGGTAAACTTTTAGTAGGGACCAGGTAGAGTTTTCCAGTCAGGGAAACAAATAGAATTTGCTCTACTGGAAAGACTGGAAGGCAGGCCATGTGGTTTCCTTGCCAAAGCAAGGATGTAGCTAGACTTTCCTTTATCTTCTGCTCTGTTGTCAGGTTTTGTAATCTTTTGTTGAAGTCCTGTGGTCTCTTGTCCAATTTATTTTTTTAGTGGTGTTGTTGATGCAGAGTTTTCCAAGCACAGTGCAGTGCTTGAGTTGTGCTTTATGAACACCACACAGAGCAGAGGGATTTCTTCACACCCAGCTGACAGCTCTCCTGTTCATCTTCTGCACTTTGGTGTCTGTCTTCTTGGCAGCAGCCTGTGACTCAGTTCAGCCTCTGAACTTTTTTGGGGGAATTGTCCTGTTAGTGATTCCTCATCACATTTGTGCAATTCCTTGTCCTCAAAACTATGTAACCTTGCTGAATTGCCAGCATTTTCCAGTCTACCTACCCAATTTCATAATAATTCGTCAAAATCAACAAGTATTTTGGTTGGTTCTTTTGGCTTTTATTATTTTTTCTTGACTGCTCTCCAATAGCTCAAGCTGACTTTAAGCTGGAGGTCCTGGTAGGCAAGTTGTACATGAGCCATCAGTGTGCCCCTTGTGCTAAAGGTGAGACCAGCAAAGGGCCATAAGGATGGTTTGGGTCTTGTAGCATCTGTCAGACAAGGAGAGGTGAGAGTTGGGACTGTCCAAGCTGGAGATGTGTCTTCCCAACACCTGGTTATGTATGCAGCACTGGAGACTGACCCAGACTTTCTCAGTGATGTCTGGTGACAGGACAAGAGACAACAGGCACAAGTTGAAATAAATGGAATTCCATTTAAATATAATCAAAAACTTTGCTCCTGTGAGGGTGATTGAACTCAAGAGCAGGTTGCATAGAGAGGTTCTGGACTCTTTATCCTTGAAGATGGTCCAAACTTGACTGGCCACAGCTCCAGGCAGCCTGATCTGGCTGACCCTGCTTTGAGCAGTAGTGGGGTAGACTAGATGATTTTCAGATCTTCCTCTCCCCAAGCTCAGCTATTCAGGGATTTTTGTGAACTTGCCATTGACTGTGACAGTCATAAATTTGATTTAGACAATTCATGCCTAGACCTGCTGTCTTCATTCCAAATTTCCAGTAAATTTCTTTCAGTATTTCCTTTAGGTTCTGGCTCCATGCCCATATCCTTTTCTCTGAAGTGTTAATTCCTATCAGTACTCTTGCATGCATACAGAATTTTCCATTCTTGATTTAATGAACACTTAAAAACTGTTTATTTCCTAAAAAACCCTTCCTTCATGGCTAGTCTTGGCCTCCAAATCAGTAAACCTTTATAGCCTTTTGATGTGCTTATATTATTCTCTTTCATATTTGACCTCTGGCTTGCAAAGAGCTGGAGAGGAAATCCCAAACTCCAGACACACAAACACAAGTTGACATTTTCTGGACATGGAGTCCACAGCTCTTGCTTCAGAGACATTGTGGCTTTCCAAACGTGAAGGATCCTGCGCTGCTTACGCCAGGGCCTGAGTTTGTAACATCAGCCTCTTGTGTAGATCAGACTCATGTTGACTCAGCAGCAGTTGCATCAGTGATTGGAGCCATTGCACCATGCTAAACCACTGTGGAGCTACAGGTTGGACTGCTTTGATGCTCTGAGGGCCTGAATGGCTGTTGCAGGTTGTGTTGCCACTACAAGTGCTCCCTGAATCCCTTAGTGACTGAACTTGCACTACTCAAAGCATGCCTGTTTGGAACTAGGTGTAAATGATGTGTTGATAGGTTGAGTAGGGCGAGTTTTGAACTACAGTCTGCTCATGGACATCAAGTAATGGGATGATGTGGGGTGTCCTGGAGGCTTGCTCGTTGTTCTGTAGCTGGGATTTTTAGTCAGTATAGCTTTCAAAGGGGTTTGGGGGTTTTTAATGCACTTAAAAAGTTGTGTGATCATTGTAATTATTTAAGTACTTAAATGTGGCCACAGCCTTAAACTCCATCGTGCCTTAGAGTTAGCCTCTTCACCCCACACATGTTGAACCAGTGACTGCCTAGAAGTGCAAGTGGATGTAACTTGCTGCTCCTTGCAAAAACCAGCTGAGACAACTTGGGTGCAGAACCAGACTGCCTGCTTTTTTGTTCTTTGTCAGCCACAAGGAGGAAAAACACTTGAATAAGGTGGAAAATCATGGAAAGGAGAGCCCCAATGGAGCCTTAAGGAGCAGGCAGCCTGCTGGGGCTTGGTTCAAAATCATTTAGTTGCCCACACTCTAAACCAGATGCAGGTCAAAATTTGAGGGACTGCAGGATCTAGGTTGTTTACAGCTGCTGGGAATGCAAAGGTAGAAGGTGACTGCAGGGAAGAGTAAAAGGTAGCAGTGGCCTGCCTTTCCAAGCTCTTGAGAGTAGCTTTGGCTACTCAAGTATTTCCTAACCTTGTTACTGCTCAGGGTGTGCAACAAGTGATATGAATGTACCCCAGAGAGTAGAGCAGAGGCAGGAGGGAGAGTGTCCTCATGCTGTTTTGCAACACAGCGCATTTGAAGTTCCTCAGCTGTGCTAAGAGGAAGTGGTTATTCAGTTTTGCTGCCACTTCAGGAAGGATAAAGGTCCAGTAAACTTTCCCTGAGAGAGTCATCTGCAAACCACAGAGGTAAAAATCAATATTTGCCCACTACCTGTCAAAGGAGATGCCACCAGGAGGAAAACTTAGGACATGAGGTGAGCCTAAACTCTTGAGATGAGAAAGGCCAGACCAGTGCAAATCTCCACTGCACAGGAGTCAGCACAGGCTATTTTTTTTCCCTTTCACAAATGGTTATTCTTAGGAAGCTGAAGACTTTGACATTTAGCAGGAGTAGGTGTGGTGCCATGCCAGCAGTGTGTGTAGGTGTAACAAACCCAAGCCTCCAAACAGTGCACAAAAGAAGTTGTCGCCCGTTCTTTGGGTGATGGGGGCAAGGACGAGGTGGTTGTGCTCATCAATTTTTTCCACTGCACGTTGTGCCTCCCCAGGAGCTGTCCTCAGGCAGAGAGTTTAGGGGATTCCGCATCTGGTTATCAAAGGATGGATCTTGTGTGGGAGGGGAAAGCCTGCCTGCTCCCCCACACTGGCTCCTAATCTCAGCCACAGAGATTCATTTTAGAAGATGACTTGGTGCACGTAACGGTCTCTCAAGCACTCTGCTCTCATCTACCACTTTGCCTCTGTGCCTGTTCCAAACAAATTCCACCTTACTTCCTTTTCCAGACCCTCCCTGCTCAGTGGCAACTGCTGCAGAGCCATGCCCTCACCTGGGAGATGAATTCCTCCTTTGCAGGTAGCACAAATCTTTTGGGCTGTCAGAGACCTCCCACTAGTCCCAGCACAGCAGCAGGCACAGTCTGTGTCCTCTGTGTATTTGAGTATCTCTTGCAAGAATGCTGGCCCTGGAAAGTTGTAAAACCCTCCAAGTGCCATGTGGCTAAGTGGTGATGTTACCTCAGGAGATGAAGTGCCTTTTGAAGATCACTCTTCTCTAGGATACAAGAGGTGCTTGAAGAAGCAAGAAGGGCAATTGTGTGGTGCTTTTAAGGCCAAACTGTGTGTCTTGGCAATTAGAGGCACTTGACTGGGTTGGCCAGTGTCATGTACACTGGATCCTGCCCCAAGAACTGGTTTTGTGTTTGAGTGTGATTGGAGCAGGGCAGAAGTGGGCTCTGATGATCTGTTAAGTGCACTGCTCATGGGAGAGAGAGAGAAGGGGCTTGGCCTCCTCAGTCCTGTTAAAAGAGATTACCTGTGGTTTTAAAGCTACTTTAGAGTCATGGAGGAGCTGTCAAAATTGTGAGAGCTTAGTTTGCATCATTCACCCTCTAATAAAGGCTAAAATCCCTTCTTGTTATAGCAAGAGAAGTGTGTGTACCTGCATGTGCCTATTGCCTGCTATACCCAAGTTTCATATTCCCCATTGCCTGCTATACCCAAGTTTCATATTCCCTCCAATCCACTGCATTCCTCAGTTGCTCCCTGGTGATGCCACGTTACCTTCATCCATATCCCTTCAACTCCTCTTCAGAGAGTTGCTTTCCATGGCTAGTTTCAGGCCTGATCTTGCAATTCCTGGTACTGTGAGCTTCAACTACCTGTTCCAAAGCTGCTCTTAGGACACAGCTCTGTAGTTAGGAGGTTGGTCTCTTGGATTTGCTTGCTCTTTCCACAGGCTGTAGCTAGTGTTCTATAGGATCTTCACGTGCTCTGGACACTCTCCCATTTCTTCCCCTTCTCAACATGCTCTCACCCAGTGAAGAGCACCCTGAACAAATGAATACTGCTGGCTGGGAAGCTGTTGTTTTAAGAGCATTAGAGTAGATGACCATGGATCACCACTAGTCAATTTTGTGATTACAGTAAAGGACTTCTAGATTTTCCCTCTCCTGTCATTGATAGATAGAGATTTTAACAACATTTAGACCTCATACTCTCTCCAGGCAGTTGGGTTTGGTGTGATGCTGGGCAGCAGTGAAGCACAAACTGACTGACTGACTGACTTACTGTGATTTGTTGCTGGTGTGACAGGAGGCATGTCCTTCATGCTAAGAATCTTCTCAACAGTTGGCATCTGTTTGATCCTTAACTATAGGTCCAACTTGTTGCTCTCAAGTGAAGGTTTTAGGGTCTTGTAACAGAGGATGTGTGTTGCTAGAGAGTTATCACTGGGAAGTTCTTCCCCACTGCTGTGGCCAGGTGGACCTGCACCAAAATACCCAAACATTGGGAAAGATGCCTCTCTTAAACACATCCTTTTTTGTGCCCACCACATGTGTGTGTAGCAGGTGCTATCTCAGTGCATCACTCAAGTGTCTGCTAAGTGTGGTGTTTTGTAGAGGTCATGCTGTGTGAGTAGAGAGGCGTCTGGAAGATGCAGACTGCTGGTGGACTTCTGTCCCACTCACTTCTCAGTGCTGCTGTTGCTCTTCTGGCTCTTTGCTTTGACTGCCCTGTTGTGACGTGTGAGGGGCAGAGGTGAGCTTCTGCCAAGTGATCTATCAAGTCTTGGATGCCCTGAAGGATGACAACTGCTCTAGCTCTTGTTTTTTAGGGACTCTCCACCAAGTCTCTTACAGGACTTGCTTGGTGGCTCTGGCAGTGCAGAGCAGTCAATGCTTGAGGAGCTGTTGCTAAAGTACACCCAGTAGGTGTATTTCATGGGTGGCAGATGTTTCTGTTGGTAAGGATCAACTACTATTCAAGTTTAGGACTCAAGTTAGGACTAGTTTTGGTGGGGACAGAGAGGTCCGTTATCACAGCAGCCAGGACCAAAGGAAGATCCCTTTCCCTCTGGAGATGTCTGGTTCCCATCTGCCAGCTGTCTTTGGAGGTAGCACCTGGGAAAGCTCTGTTCTTCCACCTGAGGAGGTAAGAAAGGGACTTGCAGAAGGTGGAGCAGGTGCTCAGTGCTGAGGTCAGAAGACGAGCTGAGAACCACTAAACTAGATGTGCATCACTGAGAGCAAGTTCAGATGGTGGGAAGGAGGAGCAGGATGCTCTTTGAGACTGTGCTCAGCTGTGGTGTGCATGAGTCACTTCACAGCCCGCCGAGTGCCCCTTTCTCTTGGTACATGATGGCTTTCCTCGAATGTCTGTGGACCTCTGCATGCCTTTCATGGATGCCTGAGCTTCCTTGAGATGTGCTAGTGATGGCCAGAATGAGGACTGATTCTTCTGTGGTTGTCTGAGCAACTTTCTTTGCTCCTTTCCCCCTCATATAAGCTGGGATCACTCAGTCCAAGGAGATCTGAGCACCAACTCCACTGTGTGTTCTAAGAGAGATTGAGAACCCTGCCTTGTAGCATGGTCTGAAACGTGCTTAGTGCTTTGCACAGGGCTGGAGAAAGCCCAGGGCTTTGTGAGTGGGACTAGTCACAGTGAGGCTGCTCCCAAAGCTGGTCCATGTGCTTGTGGCTCTCCTCACAGCCCAGGGCCCAGGTGGCATGTGCAGGTGGCTGGCTCACACAAACTGCAGCTGGCCCAGCCCAGGGAGGGCTGCAGGGACACAGCTGGAGGGAGACCAGAGGTTGGCACTTTGCCCTCTGTGCCAGCAAGGCACTATTCCCTTGACATGGCCTTCTGTCTCAGCAGAGAAGGTAACCCCAGGCCATCACCCAAGTTCTGACTGCTGGCTGTGCTTGGGAGGTCTGGGACACGGCTGGAGGAAGTCTGGCTGCAGCAGGAAGCAAGAAGCTAAGCAAAGCATGGGCTATACTAGTGCTGGCCAAAAAGCTGGTGGGACAGATACCAGGCTTGCCTGGTAATGTGTGTGGCCCTCCTGTAAAAACTGCCTGTGATATTTGCGTGTAACCAAGGCAGTGTTTATTGAGGATTATAAAACAACAAACCAAACCCAAAGGCTTTGTGTGTGAAGACAGATTTGACAGAGGTTGGGTCAGTGTAGGATGGGGGAGGAGGGGAGAGAGAGCTGCAGTGGTGACAGGGAGGGGATGGAGGTGGATCTGCAAGCACTGCAGAACTAGGTCCCCACTGCTCTTTCCTCCCTCCCACTCCTTGAGAAATTAGAGTGTGAAAGGTGAGTTCATGTGACACTGAGGAGGTGGATGTCAGCACAAGCAGCTAGAGCTGCCCTACTCACAGGTGCTCAGCTCATCTGTCAGCCAGCTCTCCAGAAGGAGATGGTGAGGGAACAAGTGTGGTGAGGCCAAGTACACCCTTCAGATGTTGGTTTTTTCGGTGCCTTCTAGAAATAAGCTGTCTCATAACCCGTCATCTGGTTCAGTGCTGTTCACAATGGAGCTTTATGTGGTACAGAAACATCTCAAAGTCCTGAGGAGGCTGTTGGTCACTACCAACACTCTACCTCCAGTGCACGTTGTAAAGACTTCCTCCACCAACAGCTTCTTACCAGTTAATGTGAAAAGAGGAGGAAAAAGTGGATGTTCTAAAGAGAAAGGGGAAGAAGCAGCAGTGGGGGTGGAGATACACAAGTGCTGTGTTTCTTGGGATGGTTGGTGCCTTTTAGGAGCCCCTATGTAAGCAGTTACTGCAGCACCATGTAAATCTCCACCTGACCTTGCTGGAGCTCTGAACTGTCTGCTAGGACTGCCCATGGCATAGGGTAAGGTTCAGTGAGGGTGCTGGGCTGTGCTTTGTGATTGCTTAGTGAATGATTTGAGGCATCAGGTGAGAAGGCAGAATTCTTCTTTCACCTCATTCCCCCATCCCTCTGCTGAGGCCCTGCTGGGTTGACTTAGTGCTTTGTAAGTATTTCTTATGCTTTAGGCTTTTGGCTGACCCCCTCCAGCTGATAGCTACTGGAGCACAGTACTAGGAAATATTACTACAGCATACTTTGAATTCACATAGAATTTGTAGAAAAAAGCTTTTGAGACTTCCCTTTTTTAGAACAAGAAGCACTGCTGTTCTGAGTACAACGGTGTGTGGCATCTTGTTTGGAATTTCCCTTGCTTTCTATATATACACATGCAGCAAAGCCACAGGAAATGGAAGATTAAAAAAAAAATACCATAGAGCATAGGTATCTGCTTCATGAACAAATTTTATTCTTGTAGTCAGTTTTATTATTAGTGAGCACTTAATCTTGAGGCGTCTTCTCAGGCTTGTTGTAAAAGATGTGATGCCCTAAATCACATCAGGGGGATGTAGGCATTGCCTTGAAAGCTGCAGATCTGCAAAGCTTTTTTTAGGCTCCATACTGCTCATGCTACTGAAGTTGATCTTCTCTCCCTTGGGGCTTTTTGGGGTAGGGACCAGCTTCTGAGGCTTGTCCTAGTTGTATTTTCTGAGATTGAGTGATTCAGTCTTGCCTCCAGCTGCTGTCGTGATTGTGTGCTGAGGGCCTGCTCCTGCATAGCAACCAGCACAGTTATTAGTAAACACCATTTGCTTTAAAATCCTAAGTAAAAGACATTATAATTAGGTCCAGGAGTAATGAGAACCAGAAGTTGGAGGGCATATGGTCTCGTTGTTGGGGAGACAGATGCTTGTCCTGGATCTGAGCTCTGGTTGGTTTGGAGAGCAGAACTGAAGGAAGGTAATTAAATGAGGGAGAAATTTTAGGAGAAGGGATGGACTAATCATGATGGTAATAGGGCAAATACATCTTGGCAGCTCTTCATCTAAGACACATTCCTACAAGTGCCAGAAGAGACAGTTACCCTGTCTCCTCTCAGCCTCCCTGGACCTAGTAGGTCTGTCTGTCTTCTGGAATTGGCATGCCTCCCCAGTACAGGTATTGCTCACCAGCAGTGAGAGCTTTACAGAAGCCTAAACAGGCATTGTCTTTGCCTGGTGACAGCCTTTAGTTATCTCAGATGCCTTTTGTTCCTGATACAGCAAATAGAGAACCAATTCCCATATGGTCACATAGGTTTTTTTTCTGTATGGTTTCAAGAGCCTCTTCTGTGAGGACTTGTTTCTGCAGTTTTACACATGAAGTGTGTTTCAGTGAACTGCTGTGGCACAGATAATGAAAGTTCATAAAGTTTATGCTATTGAAGTTCCTTTCATTTTGTGCAGTTACTGTCTTACTCATAGGCCTTTATTGCTTTCTCTTGGGAAAGGAGCTGGGTTGCTTTTACTATTTAACCAGACAAGACACATAGTACTTGGGTGACCATCCAGGTGGCAGAGAACATCAGTGTGAGGCCAGAAGGAGCTTTCCTTCATTTAAAGGGGTTAAAAAAGCCTGGGAACTCATGGCTTTCTTTCACTTCAGTGATGGGGCAGTGGAGCTGACAGGTTTGATGCATTCTGGTCTACAAGCTGAGGAAGCTGAATTGTGAATGTAGGTGGTAGTGATTGCTTGGGATGCTTTGCCTAGTCAGGAAAGGGTATATAAAGATTTTTCTAGTGTTTCTTCAAGAGATCTTTTGGTGTAATAGTCAAAGCACTGGGTAATTGACAAGTTTTCTTTGGAGGAATAGTTTATGCCCTATAATCTGAAACAAATATTTGCATGTAAAGACACTGCTAGTTCTTCATAGTGTAAGTGGTTTCTTGGTTATGTCAAAGAAAATGAAAAAGAATAGGTAAGGCTTTTTGTCAACCAGAAAAAAAACCTCAGTAGGAAATGGTAAAATAAAATAGCTCTGAAGTGAGCTATCTTTATACTGAAAATGAGGAGATTTGTCCTAGATTTTTGCCATGGGTATTCGAATTCCAGTTGTTTATTGCATAGCTTTGAGTGGCAGCTATATATAATCTGTGCTTGACCTATAACTTCACCTGTTTATATCTGTTGCTCCAGTGTGGTCCTCTGTGGAGATTTATCCAGTTTCCCAGCACTGATTTGCCCTCCTTTCCCAGGATTTGGACTCTAATCTCTGCTCTGACGAGGGGACTAGTTCACAGGTCTTAAACCCACAATAGCTACCTTTCTCTGGGTACTGCAGAGTCTCTTATCTAATTCTTGCATCTAAGAGTTGTAGGTCAGTCTGTGCAACTATACCCATGGGGATTGACATGAGTGGAAACATAGCAGACTTGAGCTTCTGCCTGATGTATATTAAAGCAGTGATAATCTCAAATGCTGTAAAAAACAATGCACTGCCAAGATCTAGCTTTATTGTTGTGTTTGTCTTTAACTGTCTTATAGGGTGAACCAATTAAAAAAGGTCCACATTCTGCTGCATCAATCCCTGGTGATATAGTATTGGTCTACATTGAAACTGTTAGCAAGGCTTGGCTAATGAGAACAGTCAGAAAAAGTAAGATTAGCTTATGCCACAGGAAGTTTAATCATATGTTTCTCAGTCTGTATTCTGTGGGCTGCATCTGATCTCTTCAGACCTTAAAAGGCAATGTATAAAATGATCACTTAAAAAAACCCCAGAAGAAATAAAAATCTCTGCATGTTTGTGCATGTTGTGTTGGGAAAAACATGCTAGTCATCAGTCACAGGTTTGCAATCTCACCCAAATCTTAGATCAGTAAGAACCATTGCATGGGCATACTGCATGCAATGGCCCATACATCTTCTGTGGTAATATCCCACCTAAGGCAGCACTGGCATAAACCATCATCTTCCTTTGGGGAAAAGGAAATACCAAGGAAAATAGCCACAATCCTCCTCAAGTGTAGTACTGAGATGAAAGAAAAGGAGGAAGGAGACAGGACTGTTGTTATACAAAATAAACTTGCTTTAATTATGAAAGGTCATGGTTGCACAAGGTCTTCACTTGGTATCCCATCCTTAGCTCCATCTGTGACATGGTGAGAAACAGCTGGAGCCAAGGCTGACAAAACCTGGGGCCCTGTTACATTTGTACATTTTAACTTTGGTACTGCTTCCCAAAAGAGTCTCTTACTATTTGTTATCTCCAGTTTAGATAGGATAAGAAGACATTTAAGCCAGCATTGGCATTGCCACAGCCATGTGGCAGGGTAGGGCATTTAAATGTGTTCTGGTGGTTCCAAAAGGTCAATCTTCCTCTGAGAAATGAGGAGTGATTTTTTTTTTTGTGTGTGTGTGCATACTTGAAAGTAGTCTGAGACAGTGGTTATCACTTTAGTAGTTAAATAACTCATATCTGAAACCATGACATTTAGTTAGCCCTTAGTACAGTTACTGGACTATTTTAAGTTTAAACACACTGAAAGAGATTTTTGACCATTTTACTAATGTAGTAAAGTAACTGCATAATCACTTTTATTATAAAAATAATCCTTAGGTAAAATAGGAATACAATCAATGACACAAAGACACATTTACAAATGTGTAAAATAGTTACTTATGGCACAGAAAAAAAATAAATAATCCTATACACAATTTCTGTGCAAAAAGACAGGCTGGTTGTAGTCAATAACCATCCCTTTGAAGTCTTCACTTTCTCCTGCTGTCAGCTGATCACAAGGACTTTCAGGTGAGATGTCTGAAACTTTAGCCTCAATAGACAAAAAAATACTTTCCCTTTTAATCCAGAAAAAGCACAGTAAGATTTTTTTTTTCCTATCTTCTGGCAAAATGCTCCTCCCCAGTCTTCAGCCTACATTTTTTTGGAAGAAGTGGAAAACTTCAAGCTCCTTAAACTCTTTTTCACAAGCCTTGAGAGTGCTGTAAAGAATTAGACTTGAATGCAAGTTGAACTGCACTGTGAAGCTAACTACTATGGTGAGTTTCAGTTCAGTTTGTAGCAGAATTTGCATTGTGCTTGCCTTCCTCAGTTGTCAAAAATAATTCTTCATAAAAACACTTTTTGCTTTATCTTGAAGTCTGTCATAAAGTCCAAGAGAAGGTGAAATCAAAGAAGAGGTAGATTTTGTTCATCCTCCTAATTCCTAAGAGCCATCCATTTGAATTAGTCTGCTTTAGGACTGTAGGAGATACGTAGAGAGCAAAGTTTTACTGTCTGTAAAGTAGTGATCAACTTCCATGCCTCATATCACATGGTCACTGACAACATTCAGCAACATGCTTGAGGAATTCATCACTGAGTTCATCACTGAAAAACCTCATACAGTGAGGACATCTAAGTTCACCCTGTGCCCTGCCCTCAGATCCTGAGTTTCCATTGTCCACAGGAGGAGAAGCTTGTTCAGACTGTGAAGATGTTCTCCTGATGCCTGTCTGGCCTGGGCTGTTGCCTCGTAGGTGTTCAACATTCGTCTGTACGTACATATGATTTTGGTTACCAGTGTGCACTCTGAAGTGACTACTTGTGTCTCTGGAGTCCTAGAAAGAGAAAGAGGAGCTCTTGAAAAAAGATCTTCTCTAACAGAATATTTTGCCACTTTTATCTGAAACATTGCTTATGTTTTTGTTAGAAGACTTGTAAATACAATATGCATCAGTTTTGGTAGTGTTGCTAATAAGAGGTGTAAAGAAGGCTTGTAGAAGACACAGAATATAGTCAGTATGCTACTTTGTAGATGCCACTGTTACAAGAGTCATGGCTGTCCTTTTCCATCTAAGAATTCACCCTTACTTTGTTGATCCAAAATAGAAGGAGAATGGACAATACATGTGTATTGGAAAGCATCTCCACTAGAACTGTCAAATAATGTAGGGTTTTGGTTAGCTGCACTAACCTGAAATGGCTTTAGAAGTACTGAGGCTTTTAAAATACTTAAAAGTATAATTTAGTCCTGAATCCTGTTGACATACTTTAATTGAACAAGTAGCATGTTGCTTTCTTACCTGTCTTCTTGCTAGCTGGTGTTGCAGACATGCAACTTCTGCCTGAAGCTCTTGTATTTTACTCTGTGCTCGTTCTCTGTCTGATCTCTCAGATGTGAAATCATCTTTATAAACTAGGACCTGAAAAAGAATAGTTATGTTAATATCTTATAAATTGGAGCATTAGCAAGTTAGATTAAAAAGTTAAGTCTGTGATTCCTTTGTACTTATTCCCAGGATCTCAACATTATCTTTTCTATCATATCTGTATTTTAAAGGTACTTTGCATTTCTTTTTCAGATCTTTGATAATTGAACCCAGCAGAACTGCATGCAGTTCTGTAAGTGGCAAGTTTCCTTTAAATCTGTGTTAATTATCTGTAGAGCCAGATGTGGCAAATGTCAAAAGAACTCCATTTTTTTTTCCCCCTTGGACTTCAGTGGTCTGGGGAGACAGTGAGAAGCCCCACCTCTAGGAAAAAGAAATTTAATGACCTGTTGTTCCAGCATTTGTATGCGCTCATTATCTCCTTCACTAGCCTTCTTCACATCTTCCAATTCTTTCTTTGTTTTTATACATTCGTTCATCTTTTCTTCCAGCAGCTTGTTTAATCTGAATATCTCCTTGTGCATCAGGTCAGAGTTTGTTTGTGCTGAAGTTAGGCCATGCTGCTGCTCCAGCTGGGACTTCATCTCCTTTAGCTGCAAGTGAAGTCGCTTCACGTACTCGTCCCTACTTGCATCATACTTCTGCCATTTTGCATTTAAGTCTTCCACCTGAAAGATTAGCCAGGAGAGTTGTGAAGAACATTGACACAAACTTCCAAGCTTTCATAGACTGTCTGTATGTGCAGGACTGAAATTCTCTAAAGGTAATATAATATGCTGATGCAACTGCCAAGTGTGGATAAGCCACTTGACAGGAGAGTAGAAGATCATCCATTGTTCCAGGCTCTTCCCCCTTCACCAACTCACAGGGACAGTACTAAATAATATGGACTGGGAGGGGTTTGGGGATCACCTTGGGCCTAGTGCTACTTTCCTGGGCTGCAATATTGATGCATAATATCCTTATGGTTGGAAAAGACCTCTGAGATCATAGAGTCCAACCATCCACCTAATACTACCATGCCCACCACTAAACCATGTCCCCAGGTACTGTGGAAGAACCCAAAACTTTTCTTCTGCAGTGTTTTTAACCACAAACCCCCAATATATTAAAAACAATGGAGTAAGTTGTTCTTAGCTAAGAAAACAAAGACTGTGCCATGTTGAAAGGACTCGCATTAAACTGCCATTTAATTAGATTAACCAGGCCTCACCTATTCCAAATTTACTGTAATTCGGAGTAATCAATCAAACCTTAATCTTGTACAAAATGAAAGTACTCACGTGAGCTACTTTTTGTTTTAACATCCTGTTTTCATCTTGTAGGTTGCAGATCAGAGCTTGAAGTGAAGTTTCATTGTCTAAAAGCTGTAATTTTCAGATAAAGGAAGTGTTACTTTAACATCAAAATTCCAAATGCTACTTAGCTGTGCTGTTAAGGTGGAAGTGATCTTGTTAAAAATTCCTGTAAAACTGTTTGCTGTCAGTGAAACAAACACAGACATTTAGGTCTACTCATTTCTATGTAGTGCTTTTCCAAATAGAATACCATTTCCAATAAAATAGCCTACAGCTTTTTTTGAGAAGCAGTGCAGGTTTTTACTACCTTGGTAAGTGCTTTTAAATAGCTCTCTCTGGTGTCATAAAACCAGATCTGTCTTACCAAATTCTGAGCCAACTAACTGTCACAAGAATAATACCACACATTGTACATGTGTGAGGGTCTACACTGTTGACAACAGAGCTTAACAGTTTACACCAATTCCTTGGAAACTACTTGTTTGGAGTCAGGGAACACATGGAAAAGACACAGATCTGCCTTCATCTTGCTTTGTTATTACTGTCAATTTTGGCCAGTACTAGGAAGAAATTACTGAAGGGAAAGAGAAAAAAAAAAACCTGCTTGCTAAATAATTGACTAAAATGATACCCTTTTTTTACAGTTTTGACATCTGCTTAAAAAAACCCCGGTGTACGTGAGTAATATAGAGCACTTTGGTACAAAATTCCCTAGAATCAGCTAGTAATTGCATCTGAAATTTCTCTTCTTCAACAGGGAAGTCCCCACTGTACAAGGTTAGCTGCTTATTACATGTATCAAAATCAATCAAGTTTCCTGTCTATCAATTAAATGTAAAATACGATAATACTAAATGCTTCAAGTCCCTCAAGTCTTTTATCTAGTCAACCTCTAATAGTTTCTGACAGATAATTTTAATGTGAGTAAGTTTTCTTTGGAAATGCTCCTGGAATGTTTTCCAAGTAGAAGTGAACACATGTAGACTTTATCACAGGGGCACAGATGAGTGGTCATGTGAAACACACTATTAACCACTACAGAGCAGCAAGATGATGAAATGGAATTAGTCTTCTTGTGAGAACTGGCTGTAGCATCCTGCTCCATACTCTGATCTATTCTTGGAGGCAGCACCTCTAATGTTATTTCCTTATGGCATTCTCATGAATTACTTGATTACTCTGAACCATCATGACTTCTGGAACAACAGAACACCACAATCTACCTCTACCCTGCACTGAAAAGCTTCAGCTAAGGCGATGATGTGGCAAAGCAATGCAGCTGAAGTATTAGCAAAGCACACCAAAATTCAGGTGTTTGTCCCCCTCAGAAGGTAGCAGAAATGCTACTGTCATGAAGCAATTTTTCTACACACCCCTACTGGAGAGAAGAAAGAGAAAAAAGGGGGTGGGGGGAAGACAATTTGATCCATTCTTCCCTAACTTTCTGTCCTGAGTTGGAAGGAAGCCACAAGGATCCAACTCCTGTCTCTGCACATGACAAGTCCAAAAATTACACCATGTGCCTGAGGGCCTTGACCAAATGCCTCTAATTCTGTCAGGCTTAGCACCATGACTGCTTCCCTAGGGACCACCCTCTGGGTGAAGAACCTTTTCCTGATACCTAACCTAAACTTCCCCTGGCACAGCTTCATGCCATTCCCTATTGCTGGGCACCAGAGAAGAAATCAGCTCCTGCTGCTCTGCTTCCCCTCATCAGGAAGCTGTAGACCATGATGAGGTCTCCACTTAGTCTCTTCTTCCCCAAGCTGAAAAAACCAAATGACTTCAGCTGCTTCTCACACTGTACTGTGTGCAAAGCTAAATCCTGATCCAAAAAGACCACTTGCTATAGAGTTCTTAATATAAATACTGTTTTGAAATAGCTCTACTTTGTTTTGTGATTTAGATACATAAACAAGTGAGAGATATCAAAAGCACAGCACCATCTAGTGATGCACAGGACTACTCTGTGGCACACAGAATGTACTGTCTCTTGTACATGAAAGGAAAATTGTAATCATGGAATTGGTAAGGTTGGAAGGGACCTCTCAAGACCCTCTCCAAAATAAGCCTCTGATTAAGTGAAATGCCCAAAAGACAAGTGATTGGCAACTGCTTCCATCCTAAGTTTTGGTACTTGGAATTATTTTAGAGCTTGCCATGATAGTCTTTTCACCCTACATGAAATTATTTGAAGGGACTGCTTCTCACCGCTGCTTAGTTACAACTCTCATACACCTCAGAAGCTAGTAAGACTTCAAAGAAACATAATAGCAAGTAAAAATACCTCATTAGGTCTTCTGGTAGGTGTATGGTCATCTGAATTCCCCTTCTCTTTTCTTTGCTTCTCTTCTAGACATTTTGCCAGATGTTGACACATTTCTGCAGTGGATGCTAACTTGCGCTGAAGTTGGTGAGTTTCGTCAGTGAGTGAACGGCACAGAACGTCACTGGTGGCCTGAGCCTTCTCCCTCTCTGCCAAGCTCTTCTGAAGTCGTAAGATTTCTCTCTCCTTTTCATATGGAGGCTGATTTATCATCTGCTGTATCTCTCCATTTTTCTCCTCTAGTTGCTGATTCAACTTCTGTACTTCCTAAACATAAGGGGGGAGGGGAAGTTATTTAAAAGCAAAGTGAACTCAAAAGCCCAGATATGCCTGAGAGTAAATTCCATATTGCAGTAATTCCATACTGCTCCTATACTGCAAAGTATAAATCCAATTCATTTCTATATAATCACATGACCTTAGAACTGACAGATCAATCCAGAACTCCCCAGACACTTCCTAGTCAATAAAATGAAGAAAAAACCAGCAAAAACTCACTAAGATTTTATGAAAAGACATACAGTGGCAATGAACTTAAGATGTAACTTACAAGAAACAAAGCAGTTTAAAAGGAGTAACTATAGAGGGTGAGAAATGCTTACTAGTCCCGCATCATAAATGACCAGATAGTAAAGATTTTCCTCCAAAAAAATGGAACTGGAAAGTCATCACAAACCTGTGACATATATTCCACTGCTTGGCAATGTCACAAGGACAAAGCAGAGGGAGCATACACTGCAACTTTCCCACCTAGGAAGGGATGAGTGGTAAGGACAGGCAAGCAGAAAATGAAATCCATGAGGCAGGAGTAGCTCTATTTTGGTCACAGGTGACCCTCCAAGGTCATCTGTGAGGGAGTCTGGTATCTCTTGGGAAATAACTATCTCTTTTCCACATGTTTTTGTTGAATTGGAAGCTCTGTGGGATCATCCAGGTTCCATTAAGTTAATGTCTCTGTAGGTGTTTTTAGAAGGAAGAAGTTTACTTGCTGACTGGGGTAAAGCACTCTGTAGTACCATGGGTCTGAAGTACACCAGTCCTGGCTTTGTCAAAACCACCTTGTGCTTGATATCCTCAAAAAGCAGTGGATGCTTGTAACAAGAAACCTCTTCAGCACTGCTCCTCCAGAATCAATGGATGCTAGTGCAGACCGTGAGACAGGTACAAGCTTCACTCTACCTCTCCAGTTCTTTGGGAGTGTTAATGGAGTTGTAAATCACAAGGAGCACTTTTCTTTGCCAGCATTTAGGCCTCTGACTTGACAAAATGTCTTGTTATTTTTAGTGACAATTCTTTCAGTGTTTCTGATTGGACATAAAATGCTTATTTCTAAAAAGAATAAAATGAGTACTAATTTACAGAACTAGCACTTATTACAGTGTTTAAATTCTTTAGCATCATGCTAAATGCTAGAGATCCCCTTTGCTATAGATTAAAGACATTCAGCATGAGACTTCAAAATAGATTGACAGGTCTGTTATCTGCCTGTGAAGTGTCAGTGAGATCATCTCTCATTACAAATTCCCAAACTTGAACTTACTTAAATGTATTTTAGACGAGTGTCATATATGGAAAGTGTTTTGTATAGGCATTAGGTCAAGAGATTACTTATGACAAAAATACTTGTTTCAATTTTAAGTACAGCTACTCTGTTTGGAAATTCCTTTCTGCAGCTTCATACAGAAAGAAATGTTTTAAAATTCTTTTAGCTATTTCAGACTGAACATGGGAAAGTCTTAATGACAGTAACAAAAACAGCACTTGTGGTGGATGGGAAGAGATGCACTTTTGAGACACTTTTTCCTATCATAAGAGATACTGGTTTCTCTAATCTCTCTCCTCCAATCCAGACTTGCCAGTTACTTCTCCAAATATTAATATGCTACCTTAATGTCAACACAAAAATCCATTTTTAAGTGCACTTTAAAAAAAAAACAACCCAGTTGAATAGAAAAAAGTAGTGACATCAGTTGTTTATCTTACAGAACAAAACTGTTGCATCTAATAAAGAGGAGAGTCTTCACTAAGTAATATGGAACATGCAAATTAAAGAGTTTCCTACTATTTTTCCTTCTCCTTGTGAAAATAGTTGCATGAAGATTTACAATGCCAGATAATGTTTTGTTTTAGCACTTCATAGTTTACCTTCCTGAACTGAAGGGAGGGGGAACTACTATTGGATACAGATGGCTGAGCTGCTTTGGGCACAGTCCAACTCTGAGCACACAGCGACAGAGCGAGTCCTGTCACGCACCAGGATGGCAAAACACTTGCTCTCCGGTCGGAGCTCTGTCACCCCGAGCTTGCTGTGCCACCCCGGGTAGGTCACATCAAGCTCTCAGCGCTGCTGCCTGCGCACCCTGATCTGTTTCCATAAAGGCGAGTGAGCAGCCTGAATGTGAAACGTATGCATCCTCCCCTCAGCACAACTGGTGCTTGGCTTTCTAAGATTAAATTCCTTTCTAAGATTAAATTTTTCTAGAGAGGAGTGCGGACGCTGCTGCCTGTCCTCGGGTATCCCTGCGCCCGGGGGTAGTGGGGAGTGGAAGGCGCTGCCTGCCGGCGCTATTTTGAGGGGGTTCGGCTTTACCTGGCACAGCGCTTCCACTCTCCGCGCCGAAAGTCGCTCGCTGTCCCTGAGCTGCTCCCGGGCCTGGCCCAGCTGCTCCAGCAGGCTCTCCACCAGCGAGTGGGCCGGCTCCGAAGCCCCCGGCCCTGCCTCGCCGCCCACCGCCGGCTGCTGCTGCTCCCGCCGTCGTGCCAGGCTGCTCCGCAGCTCCCGGATCGTGGCCTCCTTGTTGGCCAGCTGCAGCTGGAGATGCTTCACCTGCTGCGCGGACTCGTGGTACAGGTTGCAGAGCGCGTTGTACCGAGGCACTTTGTTCTTCAAGCTCCTGTTTTCCCGGTGCAGCTTCTCCAGCGTCTCCTCCACCTGCCTGAAACGAGTCACCAAGGGATCGGGACTGCTGCTGCCTCCGCCTTCGCTTACCGAGCACATGGCCGGGTAAGGAGAGACGCGGTCGCGCTCCTGCCCCTGCTCTTTCTCCTCCAGGGCGTGCAGTAATCCGGCCAGGTGCATATAAACTCGAAGAGAAGTTAGGAAGGGTCGGGACAACTCCTCCTCTTGTTGCAGCTCCGCTCTTCCGCCGTCCTTGTCGAGGGAGGGTGGTGTCCCCTCTTCCTTAAGGGCTCATAGAACCCGCCCCGCAGCCCTTCCCCGGGCCGCGCTCCGCCTCTACCGAGGGGGGAACCCCGCGCAGAGGGAGGGCAGGGCGGGAGCTGGCCTTGGAGGCAAGGCTGGCCGGGGAAGCCCGGACACGGGTGAAGAGGGGAAAAGGCAGCCAGGGGCTGCGTGGGGTGGCGGGAAGGGGAGCGGGCTGAAAGCTGGGGGAGGAAGCCCGGGGAGGGCGGGAGGTTGCTGAGGGGACGGGGGAGGTGGCTGTGGGGAATGAGGGAGCAGGCCGGTGAAGGAAGCCGGGGAGTTGGGTCTGGGGAGAACGAGGGGACTCCAGGCAGAAGGAGGCGGTAGCCGTGGTAGAGGTGGCACAGGCAAGAGGCCGCTGAGGGGAAGGAGCCCCAGGGGAGCGAGGGTCCTCCGAGGAGCTGGAAGACGGGGCCGGCCCCGCCTTGCGAAAGCCCCGTAGCGCGGTGTCCCAGCAGGAGTCGCTGCGGGAGTTTCCCGGCTCCGAAGGGGACTTTCCCCGCCGCTGGAGACCCCCGCGGCCGGGCCTCTCGCCCCGCTTCGCCTCTACGGGAGGTCCCGGAGGTGGTGGGGGAAGGCCTCGGCCTCCTGCCTGCGGCCGGGCTGCGACCCGAAGCCCCGCATCAGGGTCTGTGCTCTGGCTTTGATGGTCCTAACTGCCAATAAACACCTCGCGAGCCCACTATGGTGTGTTGGATCTGCATCAGTAGCACTGTGAAGGCTTTTGGACTCAGGCAGTACAGTACAGTTCTCCTTAAAGGCTGCGCACCTTTGTGGGTCATGAAGAGAAGCTTGCATAGGAGAGACCTCCAAGAAACCCAAGTCATTAAAATTCATGTCATCAGCTGGTGTTGGTACCCTTGAGATTATTTGGGCTAGAGACCTCCTAAGGTCCCTCCCAATATGAATGATCCTTTGATTGAGTTCAGATTTTTCAAGGTGGAAAGCTATTTTGTCACCTTAGTTACACTAGAAAGGCTTACCCCAAAGGTTAGGAATAATAGATTTTAAATGGTCTGCTAGCTTAGCTATTTCTATAAAATTCAGTTACATTTTTAGAAGATTCTGTAGGACAGAAAACGGTAAAATACTTGCCTAACATACGGTCTGTGATGTATTTGCTATTTCATTTTACAAATAATGTAAATACCCCATGATTAAGAACAATGAAGAGTCTGTGTGGAAGTTTAGGGAATACAATGTTTGGCTTTTCACTTCTACAGAGTTAGAGTCCTACAACCTTAAGACACCAGTTTGGCTGTGAAGAAAGTCAAGTCTCAGCTTTAGAACACATGCACTTTGAGGTTTTCATATAAATTATAGGAAGAGGGGAAAAACTACATCATACACTTCATTTTATATTTTCAGTGTCATCCTATAGTCAGCTAAGTGAAAAATTTGGAGCAAGTTTGCTTTTGCTGACTGTCAAAATATTTTGTAGAAACATACGATGTGGTTAAAGAAGCTCAGTCCAGACCCTAGGTTTCCTGAGGCAGAGTTTCAGTCATAAACCTCATAAAAAAAAATCTTTTCTTCGAATGGTACAGCAGCAGGGTCACCTCGAGCTGGGTACCTCCAGAGAGGGACCCCAAGCAAGGAAACCTCTGGGGTTTTGTACTCTTACAGGCTATGCATCCAATCTTGTGATCTTCATGTGCCTTTCATGCACCCTTTGGTCCAATGGTGATTCTGACCTGAGGTCCTCCAATACCTTCTGATTCCTTATTGGATTCTTTCACTGTCTCCAGGCAGGCTGTTATGTGGCAGCTGCCCTTGATGCTTATGCTCTCTTTATTTTGTGCTGCCTCTGAAAGCCTTGTCTTAATTGAGTAGCTATAAGTTACGCCTAAGTTCAGCAAATCTAAGTGGAATTTTACAGCTTGCAGCCTAAGGCTTCAGTAAATGGAGCTACTTGTGCAAAGTAAAGCTAAGCAAACAGCACACTGAATCACACAATATTATTGTTTCATTCTATTTAATACTTACTTAAGTTAAGCAAGTAGTATCTCTTAACAGATGAAGCCATAATAGCAGAGAAATCTATTTGGTTTCGTGCCAGTTCAAATAGCAAACTGCAAGGAAACTCAGAAATCCTGTGTCTGCAGATGGGGCAGTGATGTCCTTAGGTCAAGCATCAGGGAATTTAGTGAACTATCAGAGGACTTTATAACACAGTTCTATTTGTGATATTGTATCAGCATATTAAAATCAAGCCTTGCATCTGTTTATTGAAAGTTTGACATTTATTAATAGTTCTTTGGATAAAGGCAACACTCCCCCCAGGAAAACACCACTGACTTCAGGGAAATTTGATCTGCGTAAGCCTTGAGTAAGAAATTGATCCCATATGTGTTTGGGAATGCCCTTAGATGACTGTTTCTTTTTGTCAGTTCTGAGGAATTCCTGGGAATTCAGGAAGAGAAGCTGGTGCCAAAGAATGAGTCACATCTCACCACGTGATTCTTGGTGTACCTGGCTTTTCCTGCATTGCCTTTTGTGTGCTGTTCAGATTGGCTGACAAAGCAGCTGGTCTCTGGAGTGGCACATTTGTCCCTTTTTTGTTTGTTGGTTTGGTTTGGTTTTTTTTTAGAAAATTGAAACAGTTGAATGAAGGCTTAGTAAGTAAAGTAATTCTGGTCAGCAAATAACTGCATGAACAAGAGGTATGCTCTACACTACTTTATGTAAGGAAAAAGCTTTGTTTGCCATACCTTACTGGTCTCAACTTGAAATTCAAGGTGATGGTCAATTCAGCTCTTTCACATTATAAAATATAACAGGATGGTAAAGATATATGAGAAAAAAAAAATTAACCTCCAATTGGATTTTGTTAAAGAAATGTTAACAAAGTTATTTTGAATAAGTAATCATATTTTTATATTACATATATTTATAACATAATTATCTTTTTTATATCACATATATTGCATATCACAACCAACTCTTAAAATGCATGAGAAGTCACACAGAGTATGAACAAAAGTCATTAGGTACTACCCAGAAACAAAAAGATGTTAGAAAGGAAGAAGGAAAAGTGAACAGTGTGGTTATTTAGATTAAGTGCACATAGACATAGATATATTTAAAAATGCATGTTAAACAATGAGATATTTGTAGAGTTGTAAGAATAATTAATCAGGATATAATAGTTATATCTGTAACAGTGCAAATAATAAAAGAATGAGTCTTTATATTGTAAAGGGTAATTCTGTATGGACAAGGCTATAAAACACTTGGGGGGATGATGAGGTATGCTCAATTTGTAAGAAACTCTATTTTTTTTTTCCTTAGGAACTCCAGACATTTTTCAGCTACTCAAGCTGTGCTTTTTCCTGTTGTCTTAAGTCACCACTAACTGTCCTGGAAGGTAAGTCATGACCTACTGACACTTATGAAATGTGCCATTGCCTAGAGCTAGTTTACCTAAGCAGAAGTGATTAGAAATTAGTAAGTAATCCTTTTGCTGCTGTAGGCTGAAAAAAAAAAAAATCAGGAGTAGTTGGTGTTTCCTGCAGTGCAAAAGGGATGAGAAAAATCCCGTAACAGTTTCTTTTCCCCAGTGAAATCATCTGATACAGTCACTGCTACCTCTGCCCACTGGGAGCTCTAGGTATGTCTGAGAGTCTGGGTTTGATGCTGAGCAAATAGAATGTTTATGCTTCTGGGACTACTCAGAGATTAACAATAATTAAAGCTGCAGCCATGTTTACATGTCTTACATGGGAATGGGTAAACATCCTTTATATACATTACTATCTTGAATGTTCTGGTAATTGAATGTTCTACATATTTTGCAGTTGGAATGGCAAATTCATTGAGAGGTTAGCTTGAGGGCATTCAGGGTTCCCAGAACTGGGTGAACTCATTGCTGTGACATACCTCTAGCCACCTATCTGCATTGAGGCTCTGATTTGGATCACAACATTCCTCTTTGAGTCTTGTTTTCTGTTTTTTACACAGTTTAAATTTTGGAGGAGGTCAAAACCAAAAGTGTTTTGATGCTTAGGGCAGAGTCCCAGGACCTGTGTTTTATTTACAGGAATGTAAAAAGCTTTCTGCTTGTTGAACAAGAGTTATCAGCAACTGGAGACACTTTTTATACTCACAGGCTTAGTCTACTACAGCTACCACTCCTACTTAGAAGCAAGTTACTACTTTGAGCTTGTAGTTTATAAAACTGCAGAGTGTGCCTGTGTCTGTTTATTCCTCATGGGCAGTACAGAATGTGCTGGCTTGTATTTGTCATGGGACATTTTTTCCTGAAAACTGATGATGCTTTGAAATACTCAGACAAACCTTTTCTGGGTTGCAGGAAACACTCCCCAACTCTGATGTTCTTATGATCCATAGTACAGATTTTGGGTGGATTCTGTATATACTAACTACATTTTCTGCTTTGATTACTATAGAGTGCAGTGAGTTTTCTGGTTTCTGTTATTCACCTTTCCTCAAAGGCCAGGCAGTTGCAAAGCTAAATTGGGGAGAAAAGATAAAATGATTAACTATGGCTATATATCAGGCATTCAGTTGCAAGACTGGAAACAAAAGCTTGCAAGTGAAAAGGCTAATTGCATGTGGATTTGTTTTATTCATTAATACTGTGTAATGAAGCTTCCTAATGCAGGCTCCATGATGTTTCTGATCCAGGCCACTCATTCTAACTAGCACAAAATCAGTTTACACATTTGTGGTCTTCAGCTTTTCTGACCTAGAGAGCAAACAGACCTCTAGAGTTTGATTAGAGAGTAATGTTTGGTTTAAATGTTTTGGTTTAAATATTTGCTTTTAAAATATCCTTTTAAAAGGATGATTGGGAAAGGCAATTTCCTAAGACTATCGGGAACCTCAAAAGAAATCGTAGCTGAGTAGAAATTCTACCTGTAAATCAGGGAAAAAAGAAATATTGGAGTCTTCTTAGCATGTTCTTAGTACTAGATGGTGAAGTATTCTTCAGAATGAGAACACTCAAGTGGGGTTGGGAGCAATTAAGTAAATAGAACAAGAAAGTGGAAGTCTCCTTCCCATACCATTCATTCCCCTCCCACTCACCATGCTATTTCCACATAAATAACAACATTTACCCAAATTCTGATGAGTACCTGGTTGAGAGGGAGGAAATGGCATGGTAATAATGTTCCTCTGGACTTCCACCTATAAGGCAGAAAATCCATCAGTCCTCCTGGCAGGAGAGGGAAAAGCAATTGTCAGCAGAGGTTTCAATTCACACAGATCACAGAATCAACCTCTGGAGGTCATCTAGTCCAACCCCCCTGCAGTGGCCAGGGACATCCATTAATGTAGTCTTTTTTTAGTCTGAGGTGAAGAAGTAATTCTATATAGATACCAACTGCTGAAAACTTCAGCTCTTGGTTGAATATATTTGTGTTCCAAGCAAGAGGAAGCATATTCTTAATTCTAGAAGAGTTGTCCATCCCACTCAAAGTAGACAAATATTTTCTCACTTTCTGCTTTCAAACAGAATTCACAGAACGTGGGGAAAAACATAGTATTTCTGAGGAATCTGCATACCAGTATCTGGTCAGCCATCGTGCAGTAAATGGGTCTAGTATGGACATGCAGATATCTGTGGATTATAGAAGATTAAATCAGGAAGCTTTAAGAAAAAAAGAGCATATTTATTGAAAGCAGTAACACCTGAAAAAAGCTACTGCAGCTATTTTTCTTGGCTTAATTTGTCTGAGATATCACCAAAGGACACGGGAACTTGCATACTTGGTACAGTGAAATATATCTGTTTCAAGAGAAATCATTCTCTACATGGAATACTTTCTCCATTAAATTATATCTGAATATGGTGTGGTTGTTGCAGAGTTCCTGTACATTTTAGGGCAGATGGCTGCTTGTTTGGCCAAATTATTATACTGTCTTTTTGCCCTAAGCTGTAGAGGAAGGACCAGAGAGAATTCCAGATGTGTGGTTTCCATTACAATTTCTGATGAGAAATATATTTAATATATTTAACTGAACAAATAGGACACTACCTAATGGAGTGGGTTTGAGACTATGATAATTGATTGACATTGATTTCTAGTGTCTATTCTTTTGAGTTTATTGCTTGACTTTGAGTAAGTCTTGTAACATCTTAGTTTGCTTTGCTCTTTGAACCTTTCACTAATGATAATAGTGATTTAGTGTTGTAGAAGCTGTAAAAGCAAAAAGACTGTAGAATATTAAGTATTTGGTCCGTGGAATGAAGATCATACTCAGTTTTCACTTATCCTTCTTAATCTTTAGACTGTTAACGACTATGAAGTTTTAACTTGAAACTGGTTAACAGAATGACATCAGTATCTGACCCATTCTGACTTTTTAATTGATACATTTATCTGCTTATGACTGAAATACTTAGAAGTCAGCTGGGAGAAAGTTAATTGTGTTAGGCATTGCATAAACAAAATAATATATGATCTCTACACACTGGCTTCTTTGAGAGTCTTGATTATGTAAACATTTAGTATAATTGTGACATTCCAGTTCAAGTGTGTGCAGATAGACAGGACTGGTTTAGAAACACAGATTTTGAACTATAAGGATTTCCACCAAAGTTATGGTTTTCTTGTAACCAGCTTAGGAAATATTCCTGTTTCTCTGAGGACTGGTTGAAACATTGTCATAGTCTTATATTTACTGAAATTACACGTTTTTCACAAACTTCAAGATGTTGTTATGAGAGAGGTATGGCTTGGAGCGAGACAGAGAGTGTTTTTGATAGTTCCTTTGATACAGCTGGAAAAAAAGAGCTTTTGAGACCATCTCTATTTCCTCAGATGAGTTGGTCTGTCTCTCCTTACAAACTTTGCTTCTATTGTATCTGTAGACCATCACCACTGTGACTTGTAGATAAAACAACTTCTTGTAGTAATTTTTTTTATCTGATTTCTGAAATGATGGTGATGGCCATCAGCTGACCCAAGAGCTTAAAAAATGAAACCCAATCCACCTCATCTCTGATTTCCTGTGAGCACTCCAGGAAGTGTCTCAGAATGAAAGAAAAGCTATGAATTTGCCAGATCATGAATCCGACTCTTGGTTCATGGTTCTTTCCTGTAGGCAAAATAATACTTCTTGTAAACTTAAAGGAAGTGGAGTGAAGGAGTCCACTTGTGTGATAATGAGAGAAGCCAAGTGATCAATTAGCAGTTGAGGAGAAAAAACTGCTTTGGGCATTATTGATTTTCAGAGGTACTAGAGGAGTGTGGTAGGCTGACCCAAGCTGGCAGGTAAGTCCCCATCCAGCCACACACTCCCTCCCTCCGCCTCCCAGCAGGATGAGGGAGAAAATCCAAAGGGCAAAAGTGGGAAGAACTTGTGGGCTGAGATAAGGACACTTTAATAAGGGAGGAGGACAGAAAGAAAAAGGAAATAAACATATGGTGCAAAGGCAATGATCACTCACCACCTCTCTCACCAGCAGACCAATGGCCAGCCAGCCTCTGAGCAATGGTTGCTTTCAACACACTACCCAACCCAGTTTTATTGCTGAGCATGATGGTGTAGAGCATCACATTATCTCTCTGATCAGTTTGGGTCAGCTGTCCTGGCTGTGTCTACCCCCAGACTGCTCCTTGGGCCCTGCAGGGTGAGAAACAGAGAAGCCTTGATGCTGTGCAAGCACTGGGCAGTAATAGCTCAAACACTGATCTGTTCTCAGTGCTGTTCTGGTCACAGATTGAAAACCTGACCCAGTACAAGAAATAAGTGGCAAAGTGTTGTTCCAAAACAGAGACTGAGAGGACATCAATATTTTGTAGCATTTAATAGAAGCAGGCATGGATATTTTTTTCCCCTCTCTTTTGGAATGAGGAAGCCTGAAGCAGTGAGGTATCAGGAGATTTGCTCCAAGTTGCATATAACATTAAAAGACTAGGAGCTGAAGAAACACAAAATGCTTGAGGCACAAAACACTGAAAAGACTTTGGAAAAGAGTACAAATACATAAGCAATTGTAATGTCTGATATTAATAGGATCAGAACTCATTTATGACATGCAGAGCACTGAGGTAGCAGGCCACTGCCAGTTAGTGGATTGAGATGAATGAGCCAGAGACCATTAAAGCTCCCTGATTTAAAGAACAGGATTATGTTAAAACCCTTGGTTCAGAGCTTGACAGAAAATCACAGAAGTAAAAAAAAACCTCTAAGATCACCAAGTCTGTCAACCTATCACCACCATGCCACTAAACCATGTTACTAAGTACCCTAGTTCTACAGTTCTACAGCTCTGAGGTGCTGAGGATGGTGGATTTGGGGGCTTTGTTTGTTTGTTTTTTGTTAAGGTATCCAAAACAATAGAAGTACTTCTTTGTACCCTCCATATTTCTGTGTTTATAACCTGAGGCACATAGCATATGCCTTGGCACATGGTTTTGGGCATGTAACTCCTCCTTTCAAGCATCCTCCTTCATAAGAGGCTGCTAGCAATGCTGCTGGAAGAGGAAAACATTAGCAGAGTCATATGCATGTTGTCTGACCATTGAGCTAATAGTACCCTAAGCTATTCTCTTCAAGATCTAGTCATTTTATCCTCAAAAGATACCCAGGAGTATGCTAACACAAAAACAGACTAGATAACTGGGAGATCAGGGTGCAGAAGCAAACCAACTTCATGATGGAATAAATCCACAAATCTTTATCAGGAGCTTGCTTATGATTGTGTCAGAGCTGCTGCTAAAAGCACAGAATAACAGACGTGACATTTGCTCCATTTTATTTTCCCCAAGGGGAAACTTGGATTATTTTACTTGCCACGTGCCTGCTGTTGCTTTTTGTTTAAAATCTGTGTGTTGCACTGTGTTTGGGAGAAGTGAAAGCTGCAAATCTGCCATACATTGGAAAAGGATTTGCCTGTATATACTGAGAGGATCTGCAGCATTTATCACTGTTACTATTCTAGTGTTTCCATTTAAAACTCTAAAAGCTAATGTCAAACATCAGTCAATTTATGTTGGGAGGTCCAGATATATCCATTGACATCCTGGTATGTGCATATCCTTCCATAAAGGATGCCAGGCTCCCTTAGCACACCTCTGTAAAGAACATCACGACTTGGATGCACTCAAGTGTCATATTAATCTGTGAGTCACATTCACATTTTGTTGAGAATCTCTTCTTGTGTCATGCTGATTTACATACAACAGTCAGGCTATTTAATGTCTGTTTAATGAACCATGTGCCTTGATTCCCAAACACACAGTAGGAAAATGAGGTACAATAGGCCTGTTGTGACAGGACAAGGGGTAACGGTTTTAAACTAAAGATTAATGCGGGTGGTGAGGACCTAGAACAGGTTGTCCAGAGAGGTGGTGAATGCCTCATCCCTGGTAACATTCCAGGTCAGGTTGTCTGGGGCTCTGAGCAACCTGATCTAGCTGAAGATGTCCCTGCTTATTGCAGGGGGTTGGACTAGATGCTTTTTAAATGTCCCTTCCAACCCAAACCATTATATATTTCTATGATTCCATGATATGGCTGCAGGACACAGAGTTGGATTTCTTCCCTTTTGCTTTGTTATGAACTTTGGGTTTAGGTGTATTTAGGATTGAAGTCTTTGTGCCAGTCAAGAAAAAGCAGAAGTTGTAAGATGGCAGTTGGAGCTCTTAGGATTCAGTGCTCAGGGCTGTCACGTTTCTTGTGCTAGAGGTCCCCACTTCACCCTGTGATGTGTCAGCCAGGAAAGTGGCTGTCACAGCTGTACCCATGGCTTTGTGACATTTCTTCACCACTGAAAGAGATCAGCCTGAACCTGGACTTAACCATCTTAGTGCAACTAGAGGAACATTTTGGTGTGGGTAAAGCCAGAGTATGAAACTACGACTTAGTCATAGGCTCTTGAGAATGAATAGGGTACTCTCTGTATGCCTTTCCCGTCCGTGTGACACTGCAGAGCAAGAGAAGTGATTCCCTGTGCTCTGCATGACTCTGCAGTTCTCTGGTTGCTTTCCTGCACGAGGTGGCTCCTGGTTTAAAAATAGCTCTGCTTACTCAGATGCTGCTGCTGACTGCAGAAAATTACCATTGGGTGGTAAAGCTGGAACACCTAGTGCTGCTTTCCCATAACCAACAGCAAACAGAAAACAAGGTTAAAGAA